>JARYGA010003572.1:0-28735 GCA_030545235.1 Helianthus tuberosus | reverse complement strand
CTCCTTGATCTTACACTGTGTAGGGATGAGGATGACACAGATTCCTTGGACTTTGAATTACAATTCAAAGGTCAAGTCAGGGAATTGTTGATGAGGTAATAAATATCCATAATAATGAAGGGTTTTGGCATCATCTATTCCAGGGGGAGATTGTTGGGATTGAACCCTACCAAAGGAACAGTTGATAAAGCCAAAACTGGGTCAGAGCAGTGGATCCAGAATAAGCAGATGTTGTATTCAATCTTTCCCCTTGGAAGTGGCCCTAACAACTGATAACCTCCATCCACTGTTCATCTACAACAACTGTCGGTCATCAACAACTGCTAAAGACTGATGAAGGCTAAAGCACTGATGCTAAATCTACTGATATGGGTCAAGCACTGTTGAAGAGATAAAGTACTGCTAGAGTCACAACAGTGGAATGAGAAACAGTAGTTTAGTTTATTTAGTTGTTTTGTAATGTAATCAGTAGTTAGCAAACAGTGTTTGTATTAGATCAGTGGTTGTAGGTTGTTAGGAGGTTAAATGTCACTTTCATGGTGACGTCAGCAAAGATACTTCAGTGGTTTGCTCGTGACTATAAATAGAACAGTACCCTGTACTGTTCTATTAGTTCTTTCATCCCAAGTCATTCTGTACGAACAAACCAGTGTGAGCTCAGGCTGAGGGGGAGATTGCATTACATGCATGCATTTGAAGTTTATAATAAATATAAGCATTCGATTTCATGTTAAACATGTGTGTTGAAAGCATTTCTTTCGTTTGATTGTGTTGAAAGTTTATTCCATTACATTCCGCTGCAATTGTTTGTCATTAATCTTCATTACAATTAAAACAAACACAATCATAAAGAAACTCAGATCCTAACAGTTTCTTTATTTAAAACAAGATTAATGACTACAATGCCCCTCGCCTATTAAATGAATCAATAATTAAAACACAAATATTACAAAAATGCCATCCAACTAGTCTCAACCATTGATTAAACACATCCAATGGCACAAAATACTTCCTACACTTTGTAGAAAAAACACACTTTGTAGAGGAACCTCACCCATATAAATAATACTAAATCATTTTGTAATATCTTTAATTTATAAAAATCCAATTATATAACTGATGGTACCAATCATTAAGCTTATTCCCATAACTTTATTCACCATTTTATCATAATAACAATAGTAATAGTATATTGAAATAAACTTTTGTTAAATTTATTGAATATAATATTTTGGAATTAAAGGATGGATAAATAAAAAGTTTACAGAAATAAATTAATCAAAATATAAACTTTCTGGACTCATGGGAACAATTTCATTTTTAACTAGTTGGTTAAACCATATTGGTTTAAAATATTTAAAACTTAACTCTTAATTTATTGCATATTATTTTATTTATTCAAATAATTATCATAGTAGGTAACACAAAGGTTGACGTTTCTAAAATTGATTCTAAATATATTAGGTAATTAAGTAATATACATGTATTAGAACATATGTATATATATATATGTTATTTGATTTTTAAATAAAGCTACATAAAGGACAAATGCATTAAACACACATTTGAATCAATTATTTTTATATGGGCCACCCATTTTAATTCTAGCTTGAAAAAAATAACTAGAACGTTTAGAAAAATTTAACGTGGCAGGTAAAAAAATTAAATAAATAAAATACTAATTTATTAATTTAAGTCGAGTAAGAAAAGAGGTTTTCATTTTGTAATACCTTTTACTTCTAAAAATTAATTATCTAATCTCTTTTATATATACCGATTCTATAAACCATCAGACCCACATTTTCTCTTCTTTTATAATATATCATAAAATAAAAATTGTTACTTCTATTAAATATAATATTCTATTAAATATAATATTCTAAATGATAGAGAATAAAAACATGATTATTTATATATGATTATATATATATATATATATAATCATTTGAAATTATGTTATAGGTTTGAATGTATAAAATTTTATATGTATCCTACGTAAAATAAATTTTAGTCTACATTATATACACGTATAAATATATAACATTATTTAACTGTATTATAATGTATATATATACTTCAATTAAAATAAAACTGTAATACATTTAACATAGTTATGTATTATCCTATATTAATAATGAAAGCCAATTAATAGTAATTATTATAATAGTATATATAGTTCTTTTAATACTTTTATGGTTTTAATATTATAATAATAATAACTATTATTGTTATTGTTAGTATTATAACTATATTTTATTTTTCATTTTATTTATATTAAAGTTGGTTCTGTGGAGCAAATTGGTTATAAATTATAAGATGTTTTATTTCTATAGGGAAAATTTAGTTAGTTTCAGCTATAACAATGTAAATAAATTAGATATAGAGTAAATTGCAATCGATGTCCTTTACGTTTGTATCAAATAACAACCGGTATCCTTTAACTAAGGAAATTACATGCTCTGTCCTTTATGTTAACAGTTTTTAGCATGTTATGTCCTTTAGCCTTAACCTAGTTAAGTTTTTTGGTTAAGTCTTACCATGTTCCTCTCACATGAGGGCAACATGATCTTTTCATCTCAATTTAACATGAATTTCGACTTCCCCCTTGCAACTGATAACATCTGATTGATCATACTCATCTCAAAGACCATAGCTATTGTCTATGTGTCTCAAAACTTCGATAAAAAAAATCCTACAGAAAAAAGGAACATGAATCAAATCTTGCAATTGGTGCCTTCTACATACGACAAGCACTAGAACAAAACGACATCGATGAAATTTATGGTAAGCTTCCAACATCATCGTAGTCAGTTCTTTTGTTTGATTTGATAAAAAAACAAAGATTAATTCCAAAATATTGTTTATTTATTTATTTATTTATTGGTTTGAAAAAATGGAGGGGATAAAAGAGATTTATTTATTTTGTTTTTAATATAAAATTGGGATGAAAAGACCATGTTGCCCCTCATGCGAGAGGCACATAGTAAGAGTTAACAAAAAAAAAACTTAACTAGGTTAGGTCTAAAGGACATAACGTGTTAAAAACCGGTAACATAAAGGATAGAGCCTGTAATTTCTTTAGTTAAAGGACACCGATTGTAATTTGATGCAAACGTAAAGGGCACCGGTTGTAATTTACTCTTAGATATATAACTTAAACTAGGATATATGTTTAAAACTTATATAAACTTTAATGTTTACAATGTATATTTGTGTAGGGAGCCGCTAGAATGAGAACCACCACGAGTTATGAGAACCACGAGAACCGCGCCCCGCGGGTGGCCGTCGGCGACGAAATTTTTTTTACACCTAGATCCGTATATTTTAGGACCGGGTGTAAATTTTCGGTTCAAACGGCGCGCCCGAGGGGTAGTTTTTTACGCCCAAAGTTTGGTAAAAAAAAAAGAAAAATTAAAAAAATTAAAAAAACCCAAACTTTGGGCGTAAAAAACTACCCCCTCGGGCGCGCCGTTTGAACCGAAAATTTACACCCGGTCCTAATATATACGGATCTAGGTGTAAAAAAAATTTCGTCGCCGACGGCCACCCGCGGGGCGCGGTTCTCGTGGTTCTCATAACTCGTGGTGGTTCTCATTCTAGCGATCCCCTATTTGTGTATATCTATATATGTTTATATTTGTTTTATAACATAAATTTGAATATATATATATATATATATATATATATATTTTACATACATTTATGTATAATTTTTAGTTTACATGAAATTCATATAGTTTTATTTATATTATTATACTAATATATTAGTATTATATCATTTTTTACAATATATAATTGCTTAAAATAGTGAAATGTTACATCACTTATAACTGTTATTTTTTAAGCCTTAACTAGTCTTATACTCCGCGCGCGTTGCGACGCGCTAAACCAAATCGTTCTATAAGGATGACAAAACATGTCAAATAACAAAAGGTAACACGAACTAAAATGGGATCACTCTATTGCGTTTCCAGACGATTGACATCCTAAATTATCTTGGAAGTACAATAGTGCCCATCCAGACTCATTTCAATATGGAAGTATAAATTGCACATGTTGACCCCAAGTCCCAATCTATCAAGATCTTCTACCCAATGTGTTTGACTCGCCTACCAAGTCCCAGCCTGTCAAGATCTTGTTCTTATTATTCAAGATAATAGATTAGCCAATTGATTCATACATCACTACCCACTGTTGAAAAGGGATCAATAGTTCAGGTTCTTGTAAATCATTAATCTTTCAAGTGAATTTGGTAGTATGGTGATAGCGGGTGGTTTCTGCATGTAAGTCATTTTGACTTTGAAGTCAAAGCTTTGAGTTGTTCAGCTTGAACTATGACTATCCAGAGCTAAATTTGTATTAAGTTGATTTATAATCTGTTTGTAAAATTTTAAAGATGTTGAACTTGAAGATTCTAAGGAATACATGCTTTAACAAAATGAGTTCCTGGAGCCATTCCCACATCAATGGTGCTGAAAAACTTGAAGTGGTTATACCATAAATCTATAATAAAAGAAGTTTCTAATAAGTGTCCCATACCAGTGTTATACAAAAAACACAATAGATAATTACAATTGATTTTTTACACAGATTATAAACAAAAAGAGTATGCTTCTACCACTTCTGTCTTATGAGAGACAACACTAAAGAAGACAACTGAAATAAAAATGATATAAGTAAAGAAGAAACATACCAGTGTGTGACATTTTGTAGACTCTGGTTCGTATGTTAGGACTGGTGCATTGTTCTTGTTTAGAAGTCGTCTGCACATTGCTAAGGTTATGAGAATGTCATATAATTAAAGTAAATCTAATGTAAGGGTTGCTATGTAATTTTCCTGTGGTTTAACAGCTGAACGATTTAAGCAAGATTGAAGTCACAAAATAGTATATGCAAATAGAAAATATACCTTAATTGTTCAAGAAGAAAGAACACTAACCAAAGGAGTTATGTTCAGCTGATGACACCTCTCTTTCTGGAACTTCAATCTAACCGAAAATTGTCCAAATCATCATTAAAAGAGCCGATTTAACGAAAATGTAATTGCAAGTGTAAAGGAGCTTACCGGAAGACAAGTCGGAACTTCACATGAACCCTAGTCGATCCATAAACACGGTCGTCGCTCCACTTAACCACATTCACATCCACCACCCTCTGAACCTTTGGGAGGCTCTTTATCATCTTCGAACCATCGGCTTCCAGTCATCTAAAATGTTTGACCCCATACCTGGAGTTTGACCTCTACTTTTCTTAGTGTATGGGGCCAAATTGACTTGATCATCCACCTATACATCTCTGATATCTGATTTAGAAGAACGAACATGCTGCGTATCTATGGCTAGGATAGAGATAAAGGTACTTTTTCTTGGATTTGGGTTGCCAATATCTCTTCTTGATATGGCAACATCAGTTGAACCAACAATTTTATCATCTAGATGGTGATGAAAAATAGATAAAACCCTGCATTATAACCTGATACACCACATGATTGTATCTAACCTTTATGTGAATCACAGTGTTTGTAAAATAATGAAATGAAGGCCTGTGGAGGAGGGTACTGATTTACCTTGAGTAATCTGCAGTGAATGGCCCAACAATTTTGAGCAGCCGCGTATCAGTGAAGAGAAGTTCCCATTATTTTCAAGCCTACTTTGGTACTGAATCAAAGAATTATAATACACATTTACTCCAGTTAAAAGTTGTGAATCAGTGACAAAATTAGCCACTGCAGGATTATGGGGTTCCATTGGTGTGGAACAACGAACATTTTAGATTAAAAAAATAACTCCCCCGACAAATAATACAAATCTCAAAATCAACCCTCACATACATTGATACGGATTACACACACATATTATCAGAAGGGGTATGGCGAAAGAAGACAAAAGCACCAAATATCATACCTTGATATGATGAACACAATTAACACCTCGAGATTCAGGTTCATGGCATATATGCATTATACACCTTCAAAGATAACCAAAAACATTATTGACATTCAATAGCTTATACTAAATAAACAAAATTGCATAAAATCTAAAGTAAAATAGATTAAAGTTAACTGACCTAATTCTACAACCACCAGTAAAATTAGGGTTAAAATAAGATGAAATTAAACCATTTCTAAGAACTAAAACCCTAGCCTGAAATGGAAAAATTGAGTTACAATTACAAAACACGAACTCAAACTCATCTTTACAATATTAAATATGAAAGTTAACCTACGCCTTAGCGATTTTGCTGAAGAAGGACATGCTACCTCCAATCTATGCCACAAATCCATCTTCCCTTTGTCTTTCTCTCCTTCAAAATTTGAGATATATGTGATGGTTCCGATTCAGGTTTTTTCCCATCATCTTCTATTGAAAACGTGTGTTTATACAAAAGTCACACAAACTCAATCTTCAATATCACTCTGTATATGTATATTGAAGACCATTAAAAAATGTATTTTTGGATACTCAAAAAAATAGACGGTTAATCAACAAATATTGGCAGATTTAACACAAATGTGATGTATCATTCGTGGATGATATACATCAAGATTAGAACGGAAATGACAAAGTGACGAACGGTAGCTACGAAGGGGGATAAAGCGCCTAAAAAAACAAAGGTAGACAACCCAAACATTTCGATCATTACTAAATGAGCCAATCTAGAGAAAATGGAGACATGCAGACAAAAAGGGCTTACCGGAATTCTCGCCGAAAACCTAGCCGACTTCCCCGGAGCACCGATTCAAGTATCTGAGGTTGCCATAGCAACCCTAGAACCCCAGTCGTACCAGCCTAGCACCGCCATCACACGGTCACGGTGGAACCGTCATCCACCACCACACCATCACAAGGACCTTTAATGGCCATAGGAAGAGGCCATTTAGAATCCTTGTGGCTGTAAGCTTTCAAATCCTCGGAAATCTGGCCGACCTGAACCGGTGGCGGCACGTAAACCCCTGCTCGAAAGCCTAGCCAGCTAGCCTCCGTTGCGGCTCTCCTTCTCACCGGACCTGAAACATTGAGACCATTGCCTTCTAGCTTCTCTTCATCATCTTTAAATGAAGATGAGAGAGAACAACCTCAGCTTTTCTTTTCTTCTATGAAGGTGGTTAATTACCTGTTCATTGATTATGCGTGGCAAGTACACTTAACACAAGCAGCACACGTGGCTTGCAAAATTTTTGCCCAATAGAAGAGTACCAACCACCTACAAGTCATTGTTCATTCAGTTCTCTTATTATTAGATTTAGATTGTATGATTATGATTAGCCATGATAACATTTCACTGTTATAAGTGAAATACCTTCACTATTTACAAAATCTTCCGTTTAATTCATTACCAGTATTATCCTGTGGTTTTGCTCAAGCTATCTGGCAGGCGATTTCTTTATGGCTCAAGATACCTCCTATTTTTGCTTTTGGATTAAAAGATATTTTGGAGCTACACAATTTTGTGGGGGTGTCATTAAAGTCCAAGAAAGCGGTGTATGCCGTGTGCCTATCAGTGATGTGGTGTGTGTGGAAAGCACGTAATGAGCTGATTTTTAATCAGACTCGATGGTCTTTGGAGAAGGTCGTGGGTGACGTCAAAGCTCTAAGCTTCCTGTGGGTTAAAGCCAGGTCAAAACATCCAGGTCTTGACTGGAAAATTTGGAGTGGGTTTAACATGTATCAGCTGGGATGGTAGTTTGCCTTTGTTTGGTGAAGATTCATGTTCTGTTGGTTTAGTTTTGGTGACACTATGTAAATATTTGGCTAGTAATCTCTCTAGCTTTTGGCAAAGTAATAAATATTTGTTGATCGTTCAAAAAAAAATTCATTACCAGTATATTGTTATAGCTCAAGGAACAGTTTACAAAATTATTAGAATATTATAATATCATTATAAATATTAGTATAATAATCTTTTGAACACATATAAAAATGTTTATATATATGAGAATGAGAAATAGTACTTACAAAATAAAATGATAGACCATAAAGTAAATCCTACTAGAGAAGTGTCTGCCTAGTTAAAATATAATAAATCTGCCTAGGCAGCCTATGGGTACGTTTAATTATACTGGTCACTCATACTGTGAACTCAAAATTTGTTAAAATAACATAAAAGTCATAATATAAATATTAAGATTTATTTACACAAAATAACACATAAGTTATTACATTAATTTCCTAACATAATGTTTAAGTTTAGGTATTAAAAGAACACCTACATAGCTTAAACCAGTGGCTCTGATACCACCTTCTGTCACAACCCCGACCCCACCCTGGGAGCGGGAGCCGTGAACCAGTCAAGTGGTACCGGTGTTTATTAATTACACAGCAGAATTTTTTTTTCATCAGGGTCGTAGTTAGGAAATAATTTCAGAGTTTGTAAAACACCAAACTTTTAATATTAAACAAATGGGCCAAAACCCGTATTTCATTCAAATATTTTTTATAGGGATAAAATAAAATATAAATTTCTTCTTTTATTCATGTATTTATAGCCACTTTATTTGAGCCTTCAGTGCTCCATAGTTGACATCTAATAGCTTCACGTCAAGTTATCTGAAACGCGTTTTGAAAACATTTTATCAGCAAGAAATACTGGCGAGTACATTGCATTTTATAAAAATAAATTGTTATAACTTTACAGCATCAAGAGTTTTTACATTTGTTTATATCTAACAATTTCTCAACAGTATTGCTACTGGGGCACAATTCCCCCGTGCTTGTGGTGATGCTACTATTGGCTAACTCTTTGTCCAATAGTAACGAGTGTCAAGTAATGTATACAAAACCCCACATACCGATAGTAATTGCAGAATACAAAAACTTAATCACTGTAAGTTTAACTGATAAACATTTAGGGTTTTGTAAAACATTTTAAATAAAATGGCTCACAATAATGCTAGAAAAAGAGAATGACTCACTTTGTAAACTTAGGTTTTACTATAGGCTTCCTAGTGATATTTTCTGATGATTTTCTTGAGTTTCTATTAAAAATATATAATGCACGTGTGTTAATATAATAACACAATTCAACTTTATCAATACGTCACGAGATCAGTGTGACAACTCGAATTTCCGACATTCTCTATTCGCATTTAATGCACGTTGACTTTGACTATTTAGTTGTTGACCTGTTTGACTTCGTAACTGTACACTTTGTGTTATGATAAAATGTAGTGTACTTGCATGGTTATGTGTAATATGATAGCTTGCATACTGTTTGAAAAACTTAGACTTGTAAACCATAAAACAACTCGACGAAACAAGTGAGATTCGCCAAGTTTGACCTCGACGAAACAGGTCAGTTTCGTCAACAATCTTCTCGACGAAACAGGCTGTTTCGCCGAGCCCAGTTTCGCCAAAAGCCCAGTACGGCCCAGAATGTTATTTCGCGAATATTTACGTGAAACGGGTTCAGTTTTACATCCTAAGCAATCAGAAAAACCCTAGAACACTCTCCCTTCTGTGCGACGGCCACAACCATCATTCACCATCATACCTAGCTCTCGAATCCTTGTTCATTCATCTCGAATCGGTCAGTGTGTGTTTGTTAATCGATTCTATGTTTCTGTATTATATAGATTCTTGCTGGTGCATATGATTGATGTGTGTTACTGCTGTGATGAGAGTATGATGGTGATGATATAGATTTCGATGTGTATGATATGATATAGTAGGATATATAAATGATATGCGAAACTTGATACAATCGAATGCTCGGTTCTGAATGTTGTTTATATGGCCTGATTCTGATTACATTAGTATCTTGATAGGGATTGATGTGATGATGTTGTATGTTATTTGATATGCTATACACATAAGCTAGGGTTTATGCTAGACAATGATTCTTGGATGGTTGATTTATGATGATTCGATTTGCACATTGATCTTCATATGATTTCTGCTATTGATGACGGCTGCTAGAATGATTAGGGTTTATGTGTTACTCGCATCTGTTGTAACTGTACTGACGTAACTGAACTGTCCGACGAAACCGAACTCTCGGCGAAACAGAATGTGTTTCGCCAAGGGTAGTCGACGAATCAGAAGTTCTGTTTCGCCAAGGGACACCTCGACGAAACATATGTGTTTCGCCAATATTGTGTTTCGCCAATATTGTGTTTCGCCAACATGTGTGTTTCGCCGAGCTGTGCTGTAACTTGAGTTAATTCTGTTAAGTGTTAACTGGAATATTTAACTGCTGTTATATGTTAAACATGACTTGTATGATTGTGATTACGTGTTACATGCTTATACATGAACAACTGAAACACAAACTGATTATGTATACGTGCATACCTTAGGACGTGATTGATTATTTGCGAGCACTTACATACCTAGCATACCGAGCAAACCAAGGTGAGTTCACACAAGCCAAGGCATGGGGTTCCCGGGGTGGGAATGGGGATTTGATGATTTACGGTACATACATAAATGATAGAACCTACTGCTAGACTAGTAACACTTATTGAACGATCTTCGCACACCTGCCAAGGATTGGCCGCGATATTATGACTGACTTCGCACACCTGCCATATGATGGCCGCGAACTGAATTTACAAATCTTCGCACACCTGCCAAGGATTGGCCGCGATATTATGACTGACTTCGCACACCTGCCATATGATGGCCGCGAACTGAATTTACAAATCTTCGCACACCTGCCTAAGAGAGGCCGCGATACAAATAAACCTAGTCTAGAATACTTGGGGAATAACATTCCCCAACATCTTCGCACACCTGCCTGGAGGGCCGCGATGGGAAATAATACGATACTTTGTAACGAACGAACATACTACTACTCACGCTATACTAATACTGAACTATTAACTGTGAACTCGCTCAACTAGTTGTTGACTCTCTCTTGCATGCCTTGCAGGACCTTAGGTACATATGGAGCTTGCACAGGGAGGAGCAGGTCGTTGTGGGACATGGATTGATGATGCCATGTTATCTATCTAAACATTTGAATTTACTATTTACATTGGGTTTACATACTTATGCTTCCGCTACATACTTGTTGACGTTTGGTTTTGAAAACACCTTTCGTATTGATGAATGATTTTTACTACTTACTTATATGTTCAATATGATTGGTGGCTTGATCCTGGTCAGTCACGCCTCCAAGTGGTGATACTCCGCGAGTGGATTTTGGGGGTGTGACAATCAGAACCCCAACGTAGTTTACACAGCATAGCCTTTATCAGGCAGCGTCTTGACATCCGTTGCTGGGTTCAAGATCGATCGGACAGGGTATCGAATCAGTGATCAGGGGTTAAAACACTTACAACGGGGAAGAGCTTCGTAGTATTTTGGGGTATTATAACAGAGAGTCTTGGAGAGAAAGAAAAGAAGTGAGCGAGTTGGAATGTCCCGGGACTGCTCAATTTATAGCTGCAATCGGACCCCGTCGCGTCGCGCGACGAGAAAACCTAATCACCGTCGCGTAGCGCGGCAGCACTAGCTAGGCTTTAGGTGTGATTAGTCACCACCCTAGACCTGCCACGTGGCTGCCAAGTGTCTCCGGTGAAAACAGGGGAGTCGCGTTGTGCGACGATGATCTATGTATGCCGTCGCGTAGCGCAACGAGACAAAAATAAGATTTTTCTTGTTTATCGTGCTGGGTCTCGTTGTACGTGTTTGGAGTCTCGGTTATGGTTCTTTGTGATGCTTTTGAGTATTGTTACAAAAACCAAGGTAATGGGTTACACTTTTATTTCTCCTCTCTTATCTAACACAAAAATGTGAAAGCTGCATTGTTACATAAAAATCTCGCTGTAAAAAATGTAACATATTGCGCATTACAAAATAAAAACTTCGTTAATTATAAGTTCTCTTCATATAATTAAAAAACTACCGTAAAAAATAAAAAAAATGTAAAAGCAATAGTGGATTGGACTTGACTTGACTTCACTTTACATTCCCGTAACACTTGTAACACTTAGTTTATGATCCACTTTAGCTTTTTGTACTCATTTTTACTGAATTAATAGCAAGAACAGCAGTGAACGACCTTCAAGTTAATGCCCGACGTTTTATGCCGGAGATCATCATTGATCAAGGACTCTCCTTGTAAAAATCCCAAAGTGAAAGTACTTGCATGTTCATCATATAAACTCTACAAAATACACAAACTAGTTTTAAAGTAAATCATCAAACAAAACTAAAACAACCTAGTTTGTAGATTTGTTAGGAGCAGGGCCGGCCCTAAGAATTCGTATACCCTGTTCAAGCTCAAAAAAGCGTGCCCTTAGCCTTAACGAAATTGGGTATTGAGCTCAATAAATAAATGTCTAAACCTAATGACAATGGGCTAATAACTAATCTAAAACATAAGAATAGTTTTGTAAGTGAGCTATGTTGGTGTTTGTATAGGTATACCCCATTAAAAACGAAATTTTTATGTATACATGTCGGGTTTTTCTAAAAATAGCGTGCCCTCCAAAATATCGGGCCCTGGCCGGTGGTCCTCCCCGCCCACCCCCGGGCCGGCCCTGGTTAGGAGAAGTATAGATGAGTGCCAATGACCCAAACACAAACTAACAAAAAGAAACATGAGTGCAAATGCATAGTATTTTACTCCCTATATATTATCTTCTTAATTTCCATATAGATAATTCTTAGATCTTGAATTTAATTATGATTGAGGTTTTGGGATCGAATTATCCCCAGTTTGCTGCCGTTGTTATTTAGCGTTGTTTTTTTGTAAATTAAAAAGTTACTTCTTGCCGTATTGATCAATCGCTTCATCGTGTCACAGATTTGACACAATTATTCTGATAAGGTGTTGCGTATACATATACAGCAACATATTTTTTTTCATGATTTTCAAATATACCCTCATGATGTGTTTTTTTATCGCCATGTTAGTAATCTATTTATTTTTATTACCTACCCACTAGTATACTTTTTTTTATAATACAAAATTGTCTTTTTTAAAATCAATCAAAATACACGGAGACTGAAAATGTGATTTTTTTTTTTTTTTTCTAATCTAAGGTGAAAGTATGAATTTATGTAGGGTAAATATGAGCCGTTGGATCATCACGCACAAATCTCTGGCTTCCAAGTAGAAAAAGGGGCACCCATAGTTCTGAACCATCAATCCAACCAACCAACCATCCTTGCCGATTCAAACCTCACCAATCGGCCGGAAAACATGTCAGGAGCCAACAACAACGAAGAAGACAAAAAGCCTGGTACTGGCGATGCTGCTCACATCAATCTCAAAGTCAAAGGCCAGGTTAGGGTTTCCTCTTTTTCTTATATTCTCCTTCATCAATCAGTTTCTAGGGTTTTTCTTTTCTATGTTTTTGTGATTATTATTATTATTATCATCATCATTATTATTATTGTGGTTGCGCTACGGTTAGGGTTTTGTATTCTAAACAATAGTATATAGGATTATGCTTCTCTTTTTGTTTGTTTATGTTGTGTATTTTGATTGTGTTGTATAGGCAAGTGTGGATATTGTTTGTTGCTTTTGAAGTATAAGAATGATTTGTTAGGGTTTTGAAGTTGAATGTGGATAATATATTTTTTAAATAGATGTGTTAGTGTATGAGGTTATGTAGTTTATTTGATTTTAGTAGTTGGAGAGTGTTTTTGAGTCTAGATCTGAGTTGCAACATGTAGGGAACTTTGTTAGAAGGGGTATGTAGGTTTAACGGGTACATCGAAGGAGATAGTGAAGCAGAAGAGAAGAAGTATGTAGTTAAAGGCGCAAAAGGCAGGTGCTCAGGCACGGTACAAATTAGGCGTCTTGAGTGCAACAAGGCGCAAAATGCGTTTGTTTCGGCTTGACTCATCTAAAACCAGTTTCAAAGAGTCTGAGCCTCAAACCACATATGGGAAGAATCACCAGAGGAACCCTTATGTCAAGTTGTTGCCACATATGGCTAGCCCAATTGGACATACGTTATCACTGTTTGAGGGGAAGTTGAGATGATTTAGTTTTAGATATCTTGATTGTACAAGTTGGAAGACCAAAGACCACATTGTATTAGAAGGAATATGCTAGATAAGGAGGGTCTAAGCAGTCAATAGCGGTGCTATAGCGGTTAGCGGACCTCAGGGTGTGTAGCGGTCCCAATAGCGGTGGCCTATAGCGGTTCCACCATTAGCGGCGCTAAATACCGCTAAGTACCCCTATAGTGGTGCTATAGCGGTACTATAGCGGTTATAGCAGTAACGGTGTTTGATTGTGTCAATTCTTAAATTAAATACTTCAAAGTTACTATTAGTATTTGATTTGCAACAGGTTTTTGATAATGGAATGATCTTACTATGAATTTTGATATTACTATTAATATTTTTCAAAGAAATATTTATATATATATATATATATATAAATACATAAATTATGCATGGTATAAAAATTACGGCTATATCACCGCTATAACCTATATGTCATATAGTGAACCTTGACCGCTATTCGATTTTGGACCGCTATAACTGCATAGAGGAGGGTTAAATGGTTTAGCTGTTATTGTGACAAGTGATTTGAGGGAGTGTGAAGTTACACGAGGATAAGTGACTTTATAGCGTTCTTTGCATGAGGTTTCATTGTTCAACTGTAAGATGTTTGTTCTATAAGTCCTAACTAACTTTTCTTGAAAATAAATAGTTCTCAAGACTATAGGATCTTTGTTTTTATTTGCCTTAAATGACATTTCAAATGCATATTAGCAGGAAATTTTTTCAAATGAACAACTGTTCACTTTCTATGCCCTGCTGTCCTGCACATGACCGTTTTTTGTGATTTTGGCATACGTGATGCATTTTGATATTATTTCCTTTTGGTTTGAAGCTGCAAGTTTTAGCTGATGTGACACTGCTTGTTCTGTTCTCAGGATGGTAATGAAGTGTTTTTTAGGATCAAAAGGAGCACACAGCTGAAGAAGCTTATGAATGCTTACTGTGACCGACAGTCTGTCGAGCTTAACTCTATTGCTTTTCTGTTTGATGGGCGTCGTCTTCGTGGGGAGCAGACTCCTGATGAGGTTCCCTCTCTCTCTCTCTCTCTCTCTCTCTCTCTCTCACACACACACACACACAGAGTTGCACAAAAGATTCTAACTCCACTGCTGAATTTAACACGTTTTGCTGCAGCTGGAAATGGAAGAAGGCGATGAGATAGATGCAATGCTTCATCAAACAGGAGGTACATCTGGCTCCCTCTGGATGTAGGATACTTGATGCTTCATGGTACGTGGTGTATAAACGCCAGTTGAACTTTGCTGATGCTGGCTGTCATTCCAGTTTGAGTATTCTGTTGTCGAGGTTTATGATTTGTGTTTGAGATTTAAACTCTTATCTAGGATTCTTTACCTTATGGTGTACTGTGTTAAAAATGGTAAATGCTATCGTGGTTGAAGTGTTCTCATCGGTTTAACACTAGTGTACCTGCGTATCTGTTTGTGCCTCAGTTGTGCTTTTATTTGAAAGATTATGCTATTTGTGTGTTTACTGGTGGCACAATCGTGTCCTGTGGTGCAGAGTAGGCCCTAGCTAACCTTGCGAATCACTTAAATTTTTCTACAAATCATATCTAAAGAGGTGATATTTGAATTAGTTGTGCATAGTATCGAAAAATTGCAGGTCACATGTTTAATCAACTTAAATTCTCATCGGTTTTGTATACGAGGAAATTCTGACTTTAAACTTTAGTAATTTATGAGTTGACAATTTTCACTCATTAAGCTTTTTAATGTTCAATTTGTGGCAAAGCAAAATGGTAGAAGCTGGTGTGATTTATAATAAAAGTTTTTTTTTTTTTTTAAATAAAGATCATGAGATGTGTTAAACTGGGTTGGGTTGAAATGAATACTTGGATTTTTTTGAGCAAACTTAAGGTTACTGTACAATTTTTAGCTTTCTGTTTTTTGGTTTCTGGTGATCATGTGGTGTTTGGTCTGGTAACCCACTAGCCTATTGTACTGTACATTGTTTTGGTGATGAATGTGATGGAATTTGCTGTTCAAAAGAAAAAAAAAACATGGGACTTTGTCATTAGTTAATAAGATTCATCAAACCAAACTGTTTATTTTTTCTTTATAACAAAGCTACAATCATGAAAGGACAACACCCACCTCCATCGACCACCTAAAAAAGCCACAGTCTATCTGAAAGTACATATTCAAACCATAAAAATACTAAGTAATTACACAGATGACACCCGTTGTATTAGGCTACTCGGTGTGAGGCTCGTCCCCGAGGTGTCCAGGTGCGGCGACAGGCTGGAACACCGCCCCCTCCGGGTCATCCTCGTCGCAAACGGCCAGCCCAAGACGGGCCAACTTTCAAACTTCATAGCCGTTCAACGGCTACTTTAATAAAAAAAATTAAATATTTTCTTTATAAATAATAACCATTTAACCCTCTTTTCAAACCAAATCAACCCGATCTCTCCCACTTTTTATACATTTCTTCAAATTTTATAAAGTTTTAGCCATGTCTTCTTCGTGGTGTTCGTCATCTTCGGGTGAAGACGATCTGTTTTTTGCAAACGCCGTAATGCAGGCAGCACGTATGATCATTGAGGAAGAAGAAGATGAAGAAATCACGTCACAACCACGAACTAGGCAAGCGGTCATAATCCGAGACCGAGAAGGTTGTTTTTTAAGTTTAGGTTTTTTTTAATGTAATGTAACTATGTAAGCATTAATATTAATTTTAGAGTTTAAATTAATTTTAGTTTTATATATATTGCATATTACTTGTAAAAATAAAAAAAATAATAATAATAAAAAGGTAGAAGGCCCATTCTCTACACCCTTGCTCCGACGTGGCGGATGATGTAAGGACCATCCTTTGAGGATGGGGCTTCTCCACAGAACATAGCTTATACATTTGGTTCCAATTGTTAAGCGACAAGTAATACAACTGATCCTTGAAGTTAGTGGTGCACAAAAAACCTGAACCCGGACCCGAAAATAAAACTCGAAACCGGGTATTATAAAACCCGGGTTTTTTATACCCGAACCCGACCCTACCCATAGGGTAGGGGTTGGGTATGCATTTCTGTTATAAAACCCGAACCCGGAACCGGGTTTTTTTATACCCGTTTTCAACCCGGGTTTTACGAGTGTCACACCCCGACCACGTAAAACAACAAACCGTGGCGGAAACGTCGGGGAGTGTTGTAACAGAATTATTGTTTCAAACCATGGATACCAAGAGTTTCGTTTTATTGAATATTAAACATTGTCTTAGAATTAAACAAGAAAGTCAAACATAGTTTATCATCGTTATTAAATCACTAAGGCCTCGTCCAGTCCTAAGTGAGCGTGCATCCTATTCGCAATTCAACACTAGGCAACTTCACCTGAAACATATGTAAAAACAAAGTCAGCAAAGAAATGCTGGCGAGTACATAGTTTTTGTGTGAGTATCAGATTCATGGCTCGTTTGTTGGTTGAAACAATTTGTATAACTTCGTTAATTGATATTAGAAAACCTTGTTTTGTAAAATGTTTGTATTGTAAATGAATAACCAAGTCAAAATAGGTTGGTTATAATTTATAAACCTTGATGCCATGAATCTTAACTCAAAACATTTGTTTATGTAAACCAAATCATAAATCGTTCTCGAAATAAAACTCGTATGGTTTATATAGTCTCGTAAACATCGTTGTGTGACATCGTTTAACTCGTTCTCGTTATAGATCATCGTTCATTTGTTTAAATCGTTCAAAATCGTTCAATCGTTTTCGTTCAAATCGTTCTCGTTTTAATTGTGAAAACTACTTTTGGTCGTCTCGCTAATAACATTCAAACCTTTGTGACTCGTCCATCGTTCAACTCGTACAACTCGTATTAACAAACCACCAAAGGGTAAGTTAATAATCATCAGATTCAGTCGTTACCCACCTCACCCACACATAACCATGGGTGCGGTCTGATAACGGGATTTGTCGGATCCTATGGTACCATAACCTAATACTGGTTGGTTTGGCCGAAATTAATGAATGTCATTCGTTATGTAATTACAACCAACAAGCTCGTTCACATTATCGAAATCGTTATTAGTTTAGTATAGACCATCTCAATCGTTTTGAAACCATTGTTAGAATATCGAAATCGTTTTGATACATATGAATCACCCCAAAATAATCGAAAACAGTAAAAAGAGGGGATCTATGTACTCACCTTCGGGTGCGTTTTTAAATGTTAACAAAATCCCTCAAATTGTTTATACGCCCTAAATTAAATAAGAATGATTTTTAATAATCAAAAACCACACTTTGACATGCAAAATACTACTTATGTCATTTCTGTTTTAATATATGAAACTGGACTGTTTTCGGACATTTAAATAAAATGGTTAACTTATTCAAAAAATTCCCAAATTTTTACAGAACATCTCACACGAACCAAATATTATTGTGTAAAAATATTGGGGTCCAATTCATTATCAGTATTTTATAGAAAATCGTTTACCGGACTGCAATCAGATTTGTTACTTTCTGATTGCAGTCTACTAAATAATTCGTTTAAAAATCATCGTAAGTCCATTTGACGTAATTCCAGTTGGAGGATCACGGAGACAACAGTGACCATCTACAGTATAAATTTCATGATCTAACCCTACACAGAATTCAAGTTATGACTGAAAACAGGACACATATTTTCAGCAGCAAAAATGCAGCTCTAGCTGCTGTTACAAAATGGCACTTTAAAAATAGTAAACGAAGTCCAAAAATTATGATTCCAGTGCCATTAGAACCGTATTTCATAATATATAAATCCAGACTTCAGAAAATACATTTTTCGTTAAGTTACGGTCTGGTTACAGCCAACTGAAGTTGGCTGTAATCACTAAACAGCTTTCTGTTTTCAGTATTTTAACATTATAAAGTGTGTTCGATTGATTCCGTTAACATGTTTAGCGATCACAACAATACTTACAGCAGATTATCACTTATATATTTCAGATTTATCATGCATTATCATATTTCATCATCATTTTAACACTACTGTATCATATGTTAGATGATGTTCAAGACTTGTTTAAGTTATTTAGACTTTCTATCTTTTTGATCTTTAAACATCATTAACCACTCAACAATCATGTAAAATGCAAGGATCTAAGTGCTTACCACTAGCACAAGGCTAGGGGAGTTCGAGTGTAGAAAAGTGGTGGATAAAAGAAAACGAGAGCGGTCCTTGAGCTTCCGAGTGCACCAAGCTTACTTGTTCGGTCCCTAGCACCTTTGTGTATGTATGGTTTGCTAGAAAAAGGCTTGAAGGTGGGTGTATGATGGCTGGTTGTTGGCTGCCGAAATGAAGAAGAGAGGAAGAGAAATGGATGGTGTTTAGTTTGTGAAGATGAAGATTGGGTGACCTAATAGTTAAATACTACAAGACCTCCAACATTGCATTAACCCTTGGATCTAGTGTTCCCTAAGTACTTAACCAATCTATTAAACAAATGCAAGAAATCAACAAGTGGGGGTACACTTGTAACCGTCCTTAGGAAGGGGGGGGGGTATAAGTTTGATTTCAATTGCTAGTTACAAGATCTAGTTACAAGTTAGTGTTAATTTTTGGTGTTCAAGTGTGTTATTATTTATCTAGTGTGTTAGGGTGTTCGGGGGACCCTAACTGCCTTAGAAAAATAAAAACAATGTGTTTGACAATATTTTTATGTTCCGGGTAATGTCCGGTTGTTCGGTTGGGTATCGTTCCGTTAAAGCGTTTAATTATGTACCGGTTATTTTATCTAGCGTTCAAATCCCGATTTATGGCGTTCTAAATTATTTTTATTATTCTATAAAAATAAAATCGCCAAAATATTACTGAAATAAATTTCAGTTGCCAAGACTGGCTACGTTGTCTGTGTTTCGCAGTAAAAGCACTGTGTCGCGCAGAATCACACGGTACGCGCTTAAACTTGAAAAATAACGTTTCTAAGCGTTTTAATTTATTTTTCAACACGAACCTGATTAAAATAAGATTTTAATCATAACAGAATATTTGTGGGATTTAAATATTATCCGGGCGGTCACCAACGTTCGTTTCGCAGTTTTGTCGTAATTAGTTCTTTAGTTCAAATAAACATGTTTTCGCCATACCGAATCCTTCGAAACTTATTTCTAAGTTAAGTAAGGGATATTTAGGGTATGTTTGGCTTACGTCACAGTTCCGGAGTGTATGTCGCGTTAAACTAACTGCGTTTATGCACCAGTTTGCGTATAACCTTCCAGAAAGTGATTTAAAGCTTGAAATCGGAGTCGAATCAAATTGTAAAATCATTAAACACAATTGCACACATAATATCACCAAAACACATATAATAACACCAAAGCATATTGTTTTATTGATATCCAACATTGTTTTACATTGTACATCGATCACAGAGGATAGTTGTCACAACGAGTACCCGGTTTCAACCCGAAACCAGGTCCGGGTTTTTTCAATACCCGGTCCGGGTTTCCCAATACACTGTTCAGGTTTTTTTCGTTTTTTTTTGTGTTTTTTTTTGAGTTTTGTACATTGGTAACGGCTATATAGCCGTTAGAAAGTGTATTATGATCATTTGTTTGGTTTACATTGTATCTCTATACCCTATAAAAGGGGTCTTTGATGACGAACAATAAACGAAGACGATCAAGTTATTCGAAGCTATCTATGTTCATCATCTTATTCGATCCGGTTCAATGATTATTTAGTTGTCATGTATTTCTATGTTTTATGAAATAAAAAGGTTTTGCATTTTATATTTCTATGATTTATCCAAAAAAATAAATACCCGAACCCAACCCGATCCATATCCGACCCTACCCGAACCCGAAAATAAGGTATTATAATACCCGGGTATTAGAAAACCCGACCCGAACCCTACCCGAACCCGGGTATATAGGGTATACATTTTTTATATAAAACCCGGACCTGACTCGGGTATTGTCAATACCCGATTTTGTAGAACCCGATCGTACCCGAACCCGGTTCCATACCCGGAACCAGGTATTCAAAAAACTTGATTTGTGCACCACTACTTGAAGTAGAAGAATGTAAACATTCGGCCCAACAACATCAAGACGTGAATCACACACATCATCTTTCTTACTCATACATAATTAGTGATTTGCATGATACGTAACGTGAATAGTACGGTACTCATGTAATCCAAGGATGTGTAAATAGCGCCTCTAAACCGTTCGTTGCTCGTTCGACGCTCGCTTAGAAATTGCTCGAAAAATGCTCGTAGATTTGAGGCTCAGTTATAAACAAGTCGCTCTGCTCGGTTCAGTCTGAAAACGAGCCAAGCATGAGCAAAGGTCCGCTCAGCTCGGCTCGGATTATTATTTTTAATTAGTATATATATACATATACATATACACATACGTATATAAACACGTATATACACATATATAAATTAGGGATATTGGATTTAAATAACTCCAACTTTTACCAATTGGCCGATAACACTCCCAACTTTCGATTTGTACCACACCACTCCCAACTTCCAACTTATTGGCCGATATCACTCCAAAACTAACACAACACTAACCCAGTTTGCTGAAATCAGCTGCAACGTCACCAAACTAGTGCCACATCATCAAAAAGCCACTTCAACTGCCCCGTCACAAAAAAGTCAAGTCAGATGCCACATCATCAAGAAATTCTACGTCAGATGCCATATCAACATACAAGTGTCACATCAGCCAAAAACTAATTGGGTAGGGTTCAGTTAGTTTGAGAGTGCTATCGGCTAATAAGTTGAAAATATTGAGTGGTGTGACACAAATCGAAAGTTGGGAGTGCTATTGGCCAATTGGTGAAAGTTGAGATTATTTAAATCCAATATCCCTATAAATCTATACTTTCTATAAAAGGAGAAATCCCAATGACATAAGAAAAGCTGATTTGTCAGCCAGAGAGGCTGTCGAATAAGGCTTTTCTTACGTCATTACTGCATCATAAAGCTTAATTTAAAATACATTTAAAATTCAAACATCTGCCATCAAACCACTGCCATGTTCAAAATTTAATCTATGTTATAAATTCAAACATCTTCCATCAAAACCACTGCCCATATTCAAAATTCTGGCTCCATATTCAACATTCAAACCGTATACATATATAACATTCATGATTCTGGCTTCGCATTCAAAATTCAATCAGTCTCTCAAATCCAGAGCTCCTCCACATCCAATCTTCATCTCCACGAGCGCCTTTGCATCTTCATCTCCAACCTTCTCCTCATCAATTCTACAAACCCTAACTTCATTCTCATGCTTAACAACAAAATCGATTGTTCATCTGTAATGAAGATCCATTGTTCTTACTTCACAAGGGCATATTGAACTCTCACTTTCTCTCTCTCAAATCCAGCTGTGTAATATACGTTTCCACAGGCCACCACCACCGACGTCGCAGAGTCTCCGGCCGCCGCCATGAACTCCGACAACAGGTAAGTAATTACTTACATCATCCTCATTAGATATCTATAATTTGTTCAATATTTCGGTTTCTGAAACTCTAATTTCAGTTTGAAGGTTTTGTGGTTGGAGATGTGCCCACTCACTCTACGATTCCTTCAGAGGAAAGATGATGACTCAAATGATACTTCAAAGGACGATGAGAGGAAAAAAGAGGTAGGTCGACAATTTGTAAACTCTCTTGATTTTCGGATCCTGGATCTGGTTTTGAGAATCCTGAAGATCAAAGGTCTGTTTCTGTTACATTTAAGTATGGTTTTTATAAGTTGTTTTGTGAATTAGGGTTTTAGTTGTCAATTGTGAGGGTTTTCTTGTGTAATTGTTTGATTATGGAGGTTTGGCTGTGGTTGTTAAGAGTTGTTTTACTCTGGTGGATGCCGGTGGTCGTTGTCGTCATCTCCCGCGATCTGTTTGCGTTCAGAAGTCGGGTGAATGTAGAGAGCTGGCCTTTTTTTTAGAGTTTTACATTATATATATATATGTATATATATATATAAATAGGGGATGGCTAGAATGAGAACCACCACGAGTTGTAAGAACCATGAGAACCGCGCCCCGCGGGTGGCCGTCGGCGACGAAATTTTTTTTACACCTAGATCCGTATATTTTAGGGGGGGTGTAAAATTTTCGGTTCAAACGGCGCGCCCGAGGGGGTAGTTTTTTACGCCCAAAGTTTGGTAAAAAAAAAAAGAAAAATTAAAAAAATTAAAAAAACCCAAACTTTGGGCGTAAAAAACTACCCCCTCGGGCGCGCCGTTTGAACCGAAAATTTTACACCCCCCCTAAAATATACGGATCTAGGTGTAAAAAAAATTTCGTCGCCGACGGCCACCCGCGGGGCGCGGTTCTCATGGTTCTTACAACTCGTGGTGATTCTCATTCTAGCGGCCCCCCCTATATATATATACATATATATATATATATAATCTCTTAACGAGGACTAGAATGTCTTTGAAATTTGTGCATAATTAAATACCTCGGCTATATCTTCGGGAAACTGTTCTGATGTGAATTGACCAAAGTAATCAACATATGCTGTAATTTGTGCCTGCGTACAAAATTAATTGAAAAACCATTACATCAACACTTCAAGCAACTTGCATCATAGAAGATGGAAAGTGAGGGATGATCGAAAAGGCATATAGTTGAACCATAAACTTATAAGCTATATTGTCATCATCCAATGCATGTTAAATTCATTAATATTACAATAACCAATCAACTTAATGCAAAATTTACAGTGATGCACGTGTTGAAACAAGTGTGTGAGTAATATATACCTTACGCTGCTCTGGATCAGGTGGTGGAGGCCAAAACAGTGAGGAGAATTGTAGACCGTCGATCCACCTTTCAGATGTAGCGGCCATATAAACGCTTTCACCCTAACTTTCTGCTGACATAGTAAAGGTGAAAGCTGCAAGCTTCAATTTTCACTGCTACCAATCAAGAATGAGAAGATTGTAATTCAGCATTTTATACAGTAGCTGATGTCTCCTATAACGCAGTTTAATTACAACAAGAGCAATTCTGAGGTCAACAGTCTATTTCACTCAATGCGATATGTTCCTCTAAGTAAAACAAGCTGTTATAAGTACGATTTTTGTTATTTTCTATTATGAAAAAAAGTAAATATGTTATTTTTACTGTTTTCAGAACTTGGTTATTATCTCTGGGAATGTGCAGTATGAAAGCGATGAAAGTGATCATGATAATGAAGATTCAGAACTGGACTACTAATCGTCATCGATTCATCACTTTCAGTAACAGGTCATGTCGAGTTCCGTTCGTCTTCTTTTTGTTATTCTTATTATTATTATGGTGATCAGATACAGTGACATTTCATATGGTGTTGTTGACAGATGGCAGCTATGGAGTGGAGGACCGAGGATTGAAACTCAACATGCACACGTGAGTCTCTGTTACTTAATTTTGTTGTTTACTTTAGGATTCTTGCTATCCTTGGAACTTGAAAGTGTATAATCTAAACATTGTATCTGTAAAAAACTTGACATGTGAAGTTTGACAAGTTTCTTGCCATCTTCAGCATTAAGATCTTGCAGCTCAGCTAATCACACTCTGGAATTTGATGGATACACCTGAAGAAGAAAGAAGGTTGTTTGATCATCTTACCTGCAACATCTCATCTTCAGTTGATGATGTGACAGCCCCAGGGGCTCTTCCACTGTATTTGATTGAACAGGTACCTTAGAATAAAAATATAATAATATAGTACAGTAGAAACTCGACAAATTAATACTCGATTATTTAATAAACTCTCTAAGATAATATTTTTTGCCGGTCCCGACTCGGGGATAGGGTGCTAAATTAATAATTCGCCAAAATTATAAGATAATACATTTTTGATAATTTCTTTAGACCCCATATAAAATATAAATTAATAATTCCTTATATATAGCATATTACATGAATGATTTATGAAGGTTTCTTGAAAAATGACTCAATTGTCTTTTGTTTTTTGTTGAAATCAATTTCCCCTTGAATCTCATCTCTAATTTTCCTTAGCATGGTAAGAACTTCTGGTGTTGTTTTTCACACCTTTAAGATGGGAAGCCATGTTGTGTGTATGATTTGTTTGTGTTAACCTATTTTGATCTTGTATTTATATAGAAAATATTTTTAATGTCCATAAAGTAATACATTGAACACAAGAAGCATAATAAGGTGGGAGATTGAAGGTTTCTTTCAAATTGGGTCGTTCATTTGATATACATGCATTGTATACAATAATTAAGTGGAAGCTTGAAAGGTGTTTGTAAACTAAGTATTCTACTATAAATTAATAAAATATTAATTAATATATAAATTAATAATTATTAATTTATCGATTAATTAATAATTATTAATTTATCGATTAATTAATAACTCTTTTAATTAATAAATTTTGGTGGTCCCAAGTGTATTATTTTATAGAGTTTCTACTGTATAAAGTAGATACCTATTGTTAATCATCGACGTTTCCTGTTTCATTCTCAAGCCTGAGGTTGAATCTGGTGATTACCAATGGTATACGATTATTTTTTTGTGTTTGTGCATATTTTGTTTCAATGTATATTATGTATTGATATTTTGTTTCAATGTGTACCAGCCAATGGAGGGTGTATATCTGCTGCTTGTGACTAACAAGCAAAGCAATATCCTTGAGGATCTTGATACACTAAGGCTTCTCTCTAAAGTCATCCCTGTGTATTCTGCTTCTTTAGATGAAGAAGGTATTTGCAAGAACGCATTTGAGCTGATTTTTTCTTTTGACGAAGTGATTTCTCTTGGACACAAGGAGAACGTGACTGTTGCATAAGTCCGACAATACTGTGAGATAGAGAGTCACAAAGAGAGATTCCACAAATTGGTATTGCAAAGCAAGATCAATGAAACCAAGGATGTAATGAAGCGTAAAGCTAACGAGATTGATAAAAGCAAGATCGAGAGGGGCAAATTGGAAAAAGGTGGCTATTCAACTCTTCAATCAATGAGTTCAATGGGAAGAATGGATAGTGGTTTTAGCAGTGATATGGGCATATCGAGTGGTAATACCTTTGGAAGTGGTTCTGGATTCGGAATAACCTCTGAAGTGAACTCCTTCTCAACCAAGTCTAAAGGTCGTCCATCTGCGGCGGTTACTGCTCCAGCTAAAGGAATGGGTATGAAGCTCCGCAAATCACAAAGGGCGAATCAGTTCTTGGAATCACTGAAAGCCGAAAGTGAAGTTATTATTGAAGACGTAAGACCAAGCAAAGTTGCTGCTGCTCCACCACCAACTGATCCCGTCACTTTGACGGCTGAATAGAAGCTTAATGTGGCACTTAAGAGAGACGGTGGTCTTGCCAACATCGATCTGCAGCGAACTTTATCTCTCCAAGTACTTAACTAGGATGATGGCTTTATCCAAGTTCAGATTGAAAGTGCTGGTAATCTAGAGATCAAATTCAAGACACATCCTAACATCAACAAAGAGTTGTTCTCCAGTGAAAATATTCTAGGATCCAAAGACCCTAACAGGCCATTTCCCGTTGCCTAGTCTGGTGACAGTCTTGGTCTCCTAAGTAGAGAATGCAAAGTAAAGATGAGCCAGCTGTGCCATTGACTATTAACTATTGGCCTTCTGTTTCTGGAAATGAAACCTATGTTAGCATAGAATATGAAGCTTCGTCAATGTTTGATTTACAAAATGTGGTTATTTCGGTTCCTCTTCCCGCTCTTAGAGAGGCACCAAATGTAAGACAGATAGATGGAGAATGGAGGTTTGATTCTAGGTATATGATTAAGTTTTGTATTCGATTGGATTGGATTGTTAGGGTTTATTTCATGCCTTAATTGTTGTTCTAAGAAAAGATGCAATTGAATTTGTAGTGTATTAGTTGGATCTTGAACTTAATTGGTGACTAATTAGTATTGGATCATGTGTACTGATTCTGGAAGTGTTTATTTGATATGATCTGTAGTTTTAGGGGTGTTTGGATGTCGTTTGAGATCGATGTAGAATTGGAGTTTAGATATTAATTCTGTTTCGTAGTGTCGAGTTTTCTTTCATTAATATCATGATCTTCTATCCAAAGTTGAAATGATCTCATTTTATTGCCAATTTTGGTGGCTAGGTGGATATGACAAAGAAGAGAAAGCAGCTAGGGCTTATGATATGGCTGCACTCAAGTACTGGGGAACTTCTACTACCACCAACTTTCCGGTGACCACAACCATTATCGCAGGTAATTAAAAAAATATATTGAAAAATCTAAATTCAATGGCCGTTGCACTAAGGAGTAGACGTAATAAAATCTTCCTCCTCATGGAAGAGGTAATATCTTCACCCAGATACGTTGTCAATTGCACAAATATGACCTGTCAAATTCAAAAAAGCGTATCCTTTATGCTCAGAAAAGTTTGTGATTAATACTCATTTCTAGCAAGTCATAGAAAAGGTAGGAGGCATACTTGGTGAAAGCACATATATAAATAAGTCATTATCATATGCACTACAATTAAATTTGTTAAGAGTATATATGTCATTTGGTTAAGGGCCAAGCACGAGCTTGCCTAACCTCAAACAGTGTTTTAATCCGAGAAAAAGTGAAACCACTGTTTTGGGTTAAAAGAGTGTTTTGAAACCACTTTTGGGTTAAAACAGTGTTTGAAACCACTGTTGGGTTAAAACAGTGTTTGAAACCACTGTTTTAACCCAAAAGTGGTTTCAAAACACTATTTTAACAACACTGTTTTAACCCAACAGTGGTTTCAAAACACTGTTTTAACCCAAATTCGATTTCTTTGACAAAGTCACATCTATTTCAATTGTTCTATATACACTTCTAAAAGAAGAAAGACGAGTCGGAACATTCGGTATCTTTCTCTTGCTTGCTGTTAACACCATAGATCCATTCATTGCCAAATTTTATGTTCTCCTTTTTAATAATTAGTTATATTATACCTTTATAATGAGCTGCAAAAGTGACAATTATGATTACGTTTGATGTCGAAGGTCTGCCAAAGTGATCATCTGCTGATGAAGACAAAATCTGAAGAAGTATAGGTCTGCTATGGCTCAACAGATGTTAAAGACCAACAGATGATATTCAACAGATGCTGCTCAGCAAAGGTTAACAATGTAACAGTGCTTAGGCTAATAACAGATGTTAGGAGTTTATTAGGCTGTTTGATCGTAGTAATATTTGTTGAAAGTCTAGTTGTATTGCATGTATTGATTTTTTTCAAAGTAAAGATTTTAATTTGTTAGTATATTCATTTGATGTTTTACAGCTTCTGTATCGAAGTTTAATAAGCACATTTCCAACAGATATGAACGTTCGGGAAAGTAATTACCTTCTAAAAAATATATAGTGATTCGTTGTTTAATGTATTATGCATGGTTTTCTAAAAACCACCCGTGTTTGCACACGGGTCTTACCGCTACTCTATTATAATAAAAGAAACCAATTTTTGGACACATGTCATTCATTGAAGGTATCCTCAAATCTATACTTATCTTATATTAACTAAATAAATAAATAATGAATTAATATTAAATCTTATCACACTTTAATAAAATATTATCCTCAAATCTAAATTGTTAATTTAATATATTTTTAAAACAAATACTCTATTTCCTACTTATCTTATATTAATTATTGAATATATAAATAATAAATCATTATTAAATGTTACCCTAATTTATTAAAAATATAATTTTTTTCATTATTTGGTATACAAAATTATATTTATTCAGCTCGTGTAGAACGCGAGGTTTTTAAAAATAATTTTTTTATTATTTACTTTTCAAAGTTACAT
>JARYGA010003571.1:0-38775 GCA_030545235.1 Helianthus tuberosus | reverse complement strand
ATACGGATGCGATTAATTAATCACGCAACACTTCCTGGTAGACAACATTTGATGTGTAAACTCCGCGTTGTTTGAATTCTTTGTTGAGATGTACCAACACCTTCGTACTTTGTCTTGAAATCCCTCTTGATAACGCGACATAAAGTTGTCCATGTGAAAATACAGAATCAGGTAGATAAATACCAACGTTCGGAATTGTTTGACCTTGAGCTTTATTAATCGTCATGGAAAAGCTAAGTCGAATTGGAAATTGTTTTCTTTTCAGCTTGAATGGGAACATGTCATCTTCAGAAAGGGTTAGAGGGATTCTTGGCAAAAAAAACTCTTTTTCCGGCATGTTGACCGACTGCAATTTCCGCATCAATAACATTTCGCATGAAACCCTTACATATCAACCGCGTGCCATTACACAGGCCATGTGATGGATCGATATTACGTAACAATATTATTGGGCATCCAATTTTTAAACGAAGCTTGTGAGGCGGCAAACCACTAACATTTAGCGAATTTAAGAACTCGACCGGATAGAAGTTGCGCTGATCGTCTTCAGCTTCATCAAAACTGTAATAAACTTTTTCCTCCCCTTGAAAAATTTCAATCATTTGATTATTAATCTCGTCAACACTATCATTTTTAGTAGACAATATTGCTCTAGAGATTATATAATCTGAAGAATATACATTATCTTCAATTGATGGAAAGATGGCATGGATCAATTCTTTTATAGCGTTTTCTCTGTTGTTGCACTGAATTGTCATGTCATCGGGTATGCGGATATAGTTTCCTTCGATTGGTTCTTCAGTTCCATCGCCGACTCTTAAAAGAAATTTAGAAAACCATGGATCTTTCAGCGCTCTCATATTTATGGTCAACCGCATCTTCTTCGTCAAAGACCAAAGAGGTGACATTCGTATGCTGGAGTCTACAATCTGTGCTCAAGTGCCACGTTTAATAACCGACAACACCTGTCTGAAGTCACCTCCCATAACCATTATCTTTCCACCAAATGGGAGACTAACACCTATAATGTCTTGGAATGTACGATCGACTGCCTCTATCGCTTGTCGTTTAGCCATCGACGCTTCATCCCATATGATTATTTTGGCAGACCGAATCAGTTTAGCGGCCCCACTCTGTTTTTTGATATTGCACATTGAATTATTTTCAAGATTAAGAGGAATCTTGAATCTCGAGTGAGCCGTTCTACCTCCTGGCATATTATTAGCCGCTGCACCTGATGAAGCTGTTGCGAGAGCAATAAGACCACGTGACCGAATTTCAGCAAGCAAGGCAATGTACAAAAATGTTTTTCCAGTTCCACCTGGACCATCAATAAAGAACACGCCTGGAAGATCATTATCAACATGCATCATGATCTCATCAAACACGTTTTTTTGGTCCGGATTAAGTGAATATTTGGCACTCAAGTGTTCAGGTTCCAAAACAATCCCATACTCTTCTTGTAACTCACGATAACCTGCATCTTGTAAGTTAACATCGTCTGTTATCTTAGGAAGGTCGAATTCATTGAAATTTTTACCCATGGATTGTACCAAGACACTTATTTCGGTAAGAACCATATTTTGAACTCGTTCTATACTTTGACAGTGTAACCGATGATCTTCAGACAGTGAATCAAAGTGGTCATTCCATAACTTTCGAATATCTCCAGGTTGGCAAAAAATCATTATGGTCGCAAATAACCTTTTAAGAGCATTGGGAAACTGAAACGTAGAGGCTTCTTCGAGACATTGTGATAGATATTCATCGTCTTCTATTAAGCCTAACTCAAGAGCTGCTTTCCGAAATGTCGCACACCGTTGACCATTAACTGTGCAAAGATGTTCAAAAGAAGTAGGCCCTCTGACATTTGACAAAAGTAGGCGTAAGTAGTACCTTTCTCCTTCGGCTGGATTAGCGAAAACGATACGACCTCTTTGTTTTTTACCGAAACGACGACTCCAACGGCGTGTGCTTCCATTCCACGTAAAGTGTTTTGGAAAATCTTTATACAAATGTACCCTTGCTGTTTCATCGTTTCTATTCTGATCAAAAAAAGCTGTTAGCATGGTTCTCTTATCCCTTTCCCTATCAACAATATTAGGCATTAAGTCATCATCTCTAAATCTAACCATCTGATTATTTGGGAGATGAAGTTGTAAGGCTAGAACAGCAGGAAAGATTTGAGAAAGAGAGAAGGAAAAAATGCGCCACATAGCCTCTGGGGGCGATATGTAGCGTGCATCTTGAAATCTTTTTATCTCATTAATAACAACCCCTGGCTCACTTTGATCGACTTGAATAACCTGTTTGTCATGTCCTTTATAAACATATTTGAAAAGATATTTCACAGATTTTATACTTGAGCAAACTTCCACATTCATGTGGCAGTTAAACATCATCAAAAGCCTTGGGTTATATGGGACCACCCATCTATTATCAAGTGTTTGTCCTCGTAGGTCCACTTCTATCCCGGTATCTCTCCTTCGATACAACGGATACGAATCTTCTCCTTGTGTCGTCTGTTCGTTAAATTGTCTAGGATAGTGAAAACGACAAATTTTAGGATCACCCTGCATACAAGGACTGCTTGATCGTAAATTGCCACAAGGACCGTGAATCATGTGCTTGACAACCATCTCATGCAATCTGGGATGTGTTAGTTTGTTAGGAATTTCAGCACACACAACCTTATCATAATGGTCCGCGTTATTGATCTTGTCTTGCGGGTACATGATTAGGAGAAAATGTGCGTGCGGCAAACCCCGCTTTTGAAATTCAATGACATAGACGTATGCCTTAACTTCCCCGAGGACATGTTTCTTGAAGAGTTGATCCTTAAGATCTTCTAATTTAGCCCGGAACACTCTTGAAACAAGGTCTGGACGATCTTGTGCAGTTTGACCAACATGTAAATTATCACATATCTCAGGCCACTTAAGATTACATGTCATTGTAAGGAATACATCAGGCTTGCCGTCATCTTGAACTAACGTCATCGCATCTAGAAACCGACGTCGCATGTCGCGAGGCCCCCCGATGAAAGATGCAGGCAACACAATTCTTTTCCCGACTCTGTTTGCATGAACCTCACCAGTATTGACGCAATCCACAATACCTTGGTACAATTCGGCCCGAATCTTATCCTGATTCCTCTCACAAAATTCTAAGCGTGACGTCTCAATTTTGATGTAAACATCAACCACAAACTGCTGTAGCAGCCTACCACCGAACAAAAGCACATTATCGGTAGATCGAATCTGGAACTTGTAACAGTAGTACTCTCGCATAGCCACGGTTGTTCTACCACTTCGTGTGTTAGTCTCTGAACGATGAAGATGTATTAAAAACAAACAGTTAATAAAAATAAAACGCATTACGCTATTTTTATGATCTTCACTTAAAAAGGATAACAAATTGTTGGTACCTTCCATTTCTCCTTCGATGTTGGCATTGTTGCGAACCTCATTGATTGATACTCTGTGACATGGTATGTTAGCATGCCAACCCGACTCACCATTAGGAAAAAATAGAGGATACGACAATGGATCGTAACAACTGAAGTACGGCTGAATAGTTTGTCTATATTCAGACCTACCGTACACAACAATACTTCGTTTATACGAAGTGATATTGTCATTACCTTCAACCCAAATACCAGCAACCTATATAATTGTGAACTATAAGTAAGTAAAATAAGCAATACTATTAAATAATTTCAATTAATATAATATTATATATACCTCCGATGTCGTTGGTCGGTTGTACACCCTTTGGTCAAGTTCAACCGAAGTATTCAAAGTGACTCTATAGTTGTCCAGAGGTCCTAGTTCCGCAAGTCTTCTAAATGTATCGACATATGGGTTTGTAGAAAGAACGCGTGTTAAAATCTGAGTAATACGCCGATCAAGATTTGGCCATCGGAGTCTGTGATCTAACTCAGTATCAGGATCGTAAAAATACAACTGCAAGTACCTAGGGGTCCCATCCCTCGGAACTAATTGGTCGATTCTGTGATATATTCCTTTATGTGCACGAAAAGTATATACGTCGTCTCTCATATTGTTCAATGTATCATCCAATGTCACACCCATTGAGGCAAAAGAAAAATTTGTGTTATAAGCACGGATGTTTTGCCTAAACGTATCTCCAATTTCATCTTGAGACGTGAAAAGTCGGTACAATTCCTCTGGAATTTCTAAGTTTGCTAACACGGTTTTCCCACTCATACAACAAAAGGTATCAAATTCAAATTGAAATCGTTTTGCTCCACAATTAGGACATGCACCTCGTTCCTTTAAAACACGATGCTCTCCAGGTACACCATTGTAAACAAAATTATAAGGATCATCTTCTACGCTCCCATGTTGGAGGGAAGGTTGATCAACTACTTCAGCAAATTGGGGTAATAAAGTACGCGGATGAATTTGAATACCTAAAAAAATTGGTGTATTAAGTAATGAAGGTTGTAAAAGATGTCAAGTTCGAAAAAGAAATCATTGTTAAATAAATAGAAACCTCGTGATGTTCTATGCCTGACTACGTCAATTACAGATGGGAATATGGTTGTCGGCGTAACATCATCTATCGGGGTTTGGTTGACTTGACTGCTATTTGAAATACGCATTCCATTATCGTTTGGCGTATTAGAACATCCTTTATTGTACTCCTTGCATTTTGTAGTAGAAACACTTGAGGCGTTCTCATTTGTTGTTTGTGGAAATTGAGTAATATTAGTTTGTAAACTTCTTAACGGTGTCCTTTCTGTTGACCTATTATTCATTAAAGATATTGATGAAGCACTTTGGGGGGCATCACCACTCCCAAATTTAGATACTTTGTTATTTTCTTTGCGTGCAGCATAGTATCTTTTTTGATACTCTTTTCGTTTTTCAGCTTTAGTAGATGCACTCGAGCTAGAAGCATGATTTCGAGGGTTTGAGAGTCCATTAGTCATTGTAAATTGATAAAATGACAAATACCTTGCAAATTAAATAAAAGAGAGTTATTATAGATGATGAAATTCTCAAATCATAACAACATTCCAACACATAACTTAGAGAAAAACAAACCGAATGATAACATTGAAATACATAATGATAACATTAAAATACATGACTTAAACGGAATATTATGACTTAGAGAAAAAAAAACAAATCCTTAAAACATTGACATACATAATGATAACATTAAGTGAAAGCCAATCTAAATACTTGGTGAAACAATGGTCTGCACAAACACCGCACCCTTAAAACCTCGAAACCAAGAAACGGGATAAAAACATTCGAAGGGCTTCATATCCATTTCAATTGTAAACAACTTCCCTAATTTAGTCATCACAAACCAATTACCATTTGTCACATAATGTGTTATATCGCACCACAATGACAATGATATCGGGGGGATCGGAGGACATGATAAGACCTTAATCCAGTAATCCCCTTGTAGTGTCCATAGGTCAATTGTCATCTCAAACATGCCAGTGCTAGCAAACATGTGAAGATCATTTTTTACATTAACTAAAACACCTTGAACCATTCCTATAGAAGGAACGGGTGGAAAGCTTATCTCCTTGAACTGCTCCGAATTAACATCAAAACAAATCACCCTTTTCGTACCTCCAAGCCAACATTCGCAAACAGTGAAATATAGAGTACCACCACAAAATGTGCCAGCTGACCAATTGAAATGAGGGCTTAGGTACTCTTGTCTTGTTATGAAAGGAATATTTCTCCAAGAGTCTACTTCCCTAGAATAAACATAGACACCAAGTACACCACTCCTACGCTTTATATGCAAGACCTTGTAATCATCGTCAGCGTCAACGTACAAACCAACGGCATCAAGGTTATTTATATAGAATCCATGAGAATCAGGAGTTGACAAACGCTTGAAAGCAGTAGTTGTTGGATTCCAAAGAAGCAACTCGTATGTATGATTCAAGCAAACACACAACAATCCATTCAAATGTGAAAGTATTGAGACATCATTATTTTGGTGATGGAATGGAAATGTAACTATGGAGCTTGGCCCATAGTCATTGGATTTAGAGATGATCGGACGAACAGAGCACGTTAGGTCGTCAATTAGTAGAACTCTCTGGTTAGATGAAACTAATGAGCGAGAACAATGTATCCTTACGAAATCTTGTGTTGACAATAACGCATACCATTGCTTACATACACTCTTAGAACGACCTACATCCTTTGCTGGCAGCCTCGTTAATATCTCAAACACGATTGTATGAATAGGAAGGTCAGCCATGGTTATACCTTCATTTAAGACAGATAATGATTATTTAGTTGTCCAATCTAAGAAGATTATACTTTGGTGAAAAATAGGTGTAACCATTACATGTAAATCAAGTAATATAACATACTTGTAATAACAAAGTAAAGTATACTTCTACAATTACATCAATATGAGGGAAACAAAAAGCAAAACACGAAACACCAAGAGAGACTTTAATATTCAACAACTAAACAAATAACAACACCAAATGTTTCTAACTTAAACACAAACTTGGATAACGATCCATAATTTACATATCCCGTGCCTCGACCATATCCGGTTCGTACGTAATCGTACTCAACTCCGTAGACTTCAAAATATTAACTGAAATAACAAATAAAATATAACTTTTATTAAACTACATGAGCCATTAAATCTAACTAATTATTAGAATGTTCATGTGTAAAGCATAACATACTATCTGGTAGATGAACCAACTTGAGACGTGATACATATATGATAGACCTTTGTTGCACGGCTCGAATGGAACGTATAACATCGGAAGGCTTCAGGGCAAACAAAAACAATTGTATTGTGTGACCACTGTATATTACGATTTTGGGTTAAAGTTCTTCTAATAATAATATTTTCTTACATATAACGTAAATATTATGTTTGTAATATGTTAATAATAAATAATAACGTACATCTTATCTTGAAGAGAAAGTTCAAAACAACATCGATCACGTTTGCCTTCTATTATTCTCCCAACCACATCTAAAACCAAATCAGTCAAATCGTATAGACCATATATAAATTTTGTAAAGAAAAATAAAAATTGAACTGCAAGCAAAAAATTAGTTACTGTGTATTAATAACCAACTGAACTTCGAACAAAAAATTGATGTGTATTCATGATATACTATGAGATTCCGTAATGAATAACATATACAAACAACATGATTATTTTTTATTTGATGGTATCACATCAGTGTAAGTTTCATATTATTGCAACTGTGTAACGGTTTTTATTTTTTTTAAATGCAAATCTGGATCTAAAACTAATTTTCAATAGGAGATATAATCATGGGATAATATCAATTACAAAAGGTTAAACAAATACGAATTCAGTTTGTATAGAATTTTCGATAAATACACATTCAGTTTGTATCAAATCTGGATCTAAAACTATTAGCTCGACTTTTTAATAAAAAAAAGAGGCAGTTAAACAATACAGATCCAAAAACCCCAGTTATTTCAACATTTACAACCTTCTAAAGTTAAAAGCTACAGTTAAAAGTTACAAAAAAACCAAGAAATTTGAAAGAACTTACAACAATGCAAGAGGGAGATGTGAAAAGCCGACAAAAAATTTAAAACCTTGATGTGAGAGCCGAGAAACAACGCAAGATCCAGATGCAAAGAGTCGATATATTCTGAAATCGAAGTAAATAGAAGTTGTTAGGTTGATGTTTTGAAAGTAGGATTAGTTCAACTGAGATAAACTTACAATTTCAGTTGAGTGTAGTTGAGGGTTTGTAAAGTGTTTGTAGAGTGTTGATACATCTGAATTATTTATAGAGACTGAAGCAAGCTGAAGCAAGCATGCTGTCTTTCAAACAGTGTTTGTAGAGTGTTGATACATTATAGAGATTGCAGCAAGCAAGCTGTCTTTCACACAACAGTAAAATGTTGCTTTTTCAGCTGTAGATTGTACTTCCCTACTGTGGGCCCACCGGAACAACCAGTTATTTTGGCATCCATTTTTGTCTGAAGCATATGTCAAATGGGTTAAAATATTTATAAAAAAAAAATTAAAAATATGTCAGAAAAGATATAAAGTTGCTCAAAAGAGCTCAAAATCTTACAATCTGTTGAATCTTTTTATTTAAGACGAATTATTATATAAGTAATTCAAAAATGTACAAGAGTTGATCGGTCAACCTAACACCAGCATGACCCATTTGCCCATTTTAGTTCATGACCAACACAAAGCATCAAGTTTTATATCATATCAAAACACAAAATATAGTCAAGTTTATATTCTCTCAGTAGCATAGCATGTTAAAAATTAATATTCAAGGTTTAGAAATTACCAAAAAAGAGCGAAAAACCGACTGAATTCGAATCGCAGCCCATTCTTGCCTAACAAACAAGAAATCTTTAGGCGGAGCTCTAACCACAGTAGCAGCAGCCGAAAACGAAACCTCATCCGAAGTCGACAACCGTCCCACGCCTTTCATCGCCTTAGAAGATGAACTCGTCGAAGAAGATGAACACCCGGCTGACGGGCTCCTCCACAGCTTCCATGTTCTGCTCTTGTTACCCCCAGGCTAAAATCGTAAGATCGACGCCCAACCTCTTTCCAGTACTTTGACACTAATGCTCCGTTAGTTCTCGCAAAGTCAACCATCATAAAATGCATTTCAGAAATCAACTATTAGAAAAAAAAACATAAAACATAGTCTAACAACCTTATTGGTTAGCCTTGCATCAACCTCGGGCATCATTATGTTATTGCTCATGATCGGGCTAACATTGGATCCAAATGCATCCTCCCACATGCTAATTTGTTGCATCCTCCCACATGCATCCTTCAAACCTGTTATAAAAAAACCCGATTTTTTTACATATATACATTTTTTGGATTAAAACAAACAATTTACTAAAAAAATCACTTAAAACTTATAAAAACCAGTTTTATTTAAACTGTAAAAAACCAGTTCTTTTTAAATATGATATTTAACCAAATACAATTATAATATCATCTCTAAATCTTTGCATAAAATGAGAATTTACTGTAACAAATATGAAAATATTGGTAAATATGATATTGTTATTATTATGATGCAAGTGATATATGAATTTATTCCGCTAAACAAACCGCAACCTAACACATACACTATGCGAAGTGCACTCGAAAGGGAGCTTCTTGTGAACGATAATAGGATGGTGAAGTTACTCGTTTGTTTACCTTTCGCCTCTTGAACACATACACTATGCGAAGTGCACTCGCGGGCTGAACTTCGGTCTAAAAGGCATACGGTTACTCTGCACTAAATGCCCCCGGCTCTTCTCTGCAATTTTTCAGCCTGCAAAAAAATGGCATTCATTGATTTCTTTAGCTTTAATAATAACTATAGGATTCTACTAAATTTTCTAAAAAAAAAAAGCAAAAACTTCCTTAGGCATATGGTCCTCCCCAAGTGACCCATGATATCAAATATTACTTGTGGTGGCCCATGATATCTACATATATAATGTGGGTTTTATCAATTTAAAGTATAAAAGTATATTCAAATAAAAAAGTACCCAAAATGTTTGAGGGTTTGATCAGACCGCGACTGGCCAGGTTAACCAACTTGACCCACTCACCAAACAGCCCCCCAATCGCATCCAGGCTTCTTATGATATTTTCCAATGAAGAAATCTTATAGAACAAATAAACTATATCAAATTACATTCAAATTAGAATGTCAATTAATAAAACATTAACAAATGGATCCAAAGGGAATATAGTCTCAACCTTCATGAAAAACTGTAATAGATACCAAATAAGAAAATGTGAAAATGAAAGCATTGTTGATCAGAAAATGTGAAAATGAAAAACTAAAATTGACTTACTAATCGAAGAAACAATTACCTTCCCCAGTAAAACAAGTGGAAGCGGAGTTCCTGGAGCAGTTGGACTGATAAAAGCATGCAAATCATTGACAAACTGCATAAAATTTGATAATTTTTACAAAAATCAGATTCATTATATGCATAGAATTTGATTATTTTGACAAAATGATACCTTAAAAAGACGGAAAACTTTCGTAGCCAAGCTAGTTGACTTGTCAACATTTTGGGCAGTGCCTGGCTTGCCATTACTTACGAACTTTGAACCGTATTGTATTGCTCTGCATATCTTGTCCGGGGTTTCAGCTTTGTTCAAATACAAAACAGCTAGAGCAAGTTCCATTCTCGCAACATCAAGAAAATAATCAATCAAACAGCAATAAATGTCCCTCCAAACTCATATAATTTCCACAAATCTTCAAGTGTAACCATAATATTTCATTTACAGTCAAAAGTATTGATTCAACAGAAGAAGTAAATTGTACATATCTTTAACAATATTACAACAATTTAATTCAATAATATGTACAATTTTTAGTTACCAGCTAGGGTTTCGTACACAATCAAGCATCAATTAAAGGTCAACAATCGAAAATCAGAACACACAACAATGAAAGATCAACAACAAATCTTACACAACAAATCAAATCAACTAATAAATTCAAATCGATGAGTAGAACACACACAACAGAATCGCTAAATTAAACTATCGAAAATTACATCAAAGATTTCAGAAATAAAATACATATTGCTGTCTATTTCACAGATCCATGTCAAATACACTTTCACCAAATCCAGATTTATGACTTTCATCTATTTAAACGTAATAGCATTTAACTAAAAAAAATTACCAAAAAGTCAGTGCCTCCACATAAAAACTGTTAATTCAAATACCCACAAATCATAACCAGTTAAACAAAATGACTCATTTAAACTAAAAATCCATCCCATACTGAGATCTGAGAACAATGTAAGTACCTTTAGGGATCTCCATTCAGAAACCATCCATTTTGATAATGCAGTATCGCCTACGCCAACTGGGGAAACCTAGATCTGCAACTTTAGAGCAAAAAGAAAAAATCAAATTCGAGATCTGAAGCTTGTGACCTAAAAAAATAAAAAAGAGGTCGTCGGACATACCTCAGTTTGTCGGAACCTACCTCAACCACCATCTAAAACCGGAACCGTAGTCGTCGGATTTAACACTACACACCACGCCGTCTTTAGATCTTGTGAAATCTTGCTCATACATCACCGAACACCCCCTAACAACAATAATCTTTCATTTAGCATAATAAAAAGACATTGAGTAGAATAAAGGCCATACCTTGCTCATACGTCACTGATTGGCAGATCCAAACCCCTGACCACCTTCAAACTCAGTCGATTGGGTGTCGTATAGAGAGAGAAGAGAGAGAGAAGATAAAGCTTGTGATAGATCTCATGAAACCCTAGATCTGCTCATCAAACGGATCTGGTGATAGATCTCATGAAACCCTAGATCGCCGAGAGAGAGAGAGAGAGAAGAGAGAGAGAAGATCTGATGTTATTTTGTGAGATGTGTGAGGAATGAGAGAGAAAGCAATTGGTGATCCGTGTGAAGTCAAATGGACGGTCCAGATCGTGATCCGTGTGAAAAGGTGAAAAACATGGACGGTTGAAGATGATCCGGGTAAAGGGTAATTTGTTTGTGTTTTCTTGTGCCTTAAGACTTGTACATTGTGCATTAAGTGTTTTTTCAACACCTTGTTGAATTACCATCTTGTCCTTCATATATGCTTATTAAAGTAGTATATATATATATATATATATATATATATATATATGATCACCTATTACAACATACTCAACTCATGCTTACCTACTCATATACGTCTTCATATATTCACGTGTACTTGCTCACACACTTATAATCTTACATACGTTTGCACATACATGCTCACATACACTTCTACATACGTGTTTAGATACATTCAATCATACATACTTGCCTATCTACATAGATGCATACATTTATGCTCATAAAAACGTAAGTTAAATTAGTCAAACGTAACTTGAAACGCGTTTAAACGAGTTCCCAAGCCAAAACTGAGCAAACGAGCAACTTTCGTCAACCAGGGGGGGCTCGCGTGACGCCAAGGGCCTTGGCGTCGCGCTAGGCCCCTGTTTTCACAGAACAGGTGCTGCACATTCCCAGCACGATCCCGTTTTACGGAAACGAGCATAACTCTCTCGTTTTTGATCCGTTTTACCCGATTCTTTTTCCTACGCGTTCGTAATTTAATCCTCCACCTTGTGGAGTTTAAAACCAACATCCAACATAATAAAATTTCAGACTTCTAACTCTTCAGCTTATTACCCTTTTACCAAACTTTGACCCGTTCATGCATTCATCAACATAACTTGTTTATTTTACCATAACCTCTTATAAATATAACAATATCAGTGACGTCTATCATAAATTACTAAATTCTTGAATGTCTTGCACCCTCTTAACACATTATCGTTCATATGATTATTTTGACCCGTTAAGGGTATTCGCGCATTAAATGGTCTATGACTAACCAAACCATCATCCCCACTTCCATACTTGTCCAAAACATTACACTAATCGAATAACTTGTTTCTAATCTACTTTTAAGATCGTTTACCCCAAAATACCCATCAAGGCCATTTTGGTCAACTTTAATCCCATCATTTACGACGAAAGACTTTAACACATATTTGACCTCAAACATCATGTCTAATTAATTACAACACTTTATTACTTACTTGAACTAAGAAGTGATTACGGAAATCACTTACCTTATGCGTCCGTGCTCGTATCCGATTCCTTGCCCCTTCTTGACCCGTTAGCACCTCATGCTTGAGTACGTCTCGACGTGATTCCTATACTTTCATTTCATCGAAATCACGCTCTTATTAGCATACACATTTGTACATGTAACAATCATATGACTCGCATAATTCACACTTAACTTTCCTTAGTCATTTCTAACAAGCATTAAAATATATAATCAACTTCATATAATCATATCCGTATACGTTAAACTCATGTAACTCATCATGTCATTACATTTAACACGGATTGCTATAACATGTACCATACGACTTCCCATCAACCTACATTTACGACAACGAGTCAAATCATGTTTCTTATACTTAGTTGACTTTCAAAAGTCAACTATTAACCATACTTAACTATCGACTTATCATCATATACCCGTAACATCATAATCGACTATACGGACGACACTATATACATCTTATTATACGCTTGGTGTGCGTACCACCTTTTAAGCATAACGTACAACTAATTCAAGCATGAATCTTCTAAACTCATACATAACTCATCAAATCCTTCTACTAATCATCATATATCATTCCAAACGAACATTAAACATAACATCATCATATTCCTATACTTTCATCTAACAATAATTCATCATACCCACATAATACATCAATCATTCAACAAGACTTGAACATAAGAGGTGATTCTAGTCATCATCTTCACCCTAACTAACGGGTTTCACCTCTAATCATCAAATTAACGCAAACCATACATAACCCATGTTCTACACGAGGATTCTAACCCTTGTACATGATCAATTTCATATTAACTCACGGATTAGAACATAACCCACTTCACCCATGATCACCAATCTTGGATTTAAAACATACCTTATGATCCTCTCGTGTTGGTGATCATTAATCCATGCTCGGTTATGGATTTAAGCTTCATCTTGCCTTCCGATTTGAGCATAAAGATGAAGTTAGGGTTTGAGGCTCCATGGGAGCCTCCTGATCTTTCTCGAACACACGTGTATGGCCAGTGAACACTAGTGTATTTGCGAACTGAGTGAACAAATCCTTGTCATTGATCTACACACGTGTATGGCCAGGATCTCATCATCAAATCGTAAAACACACTAGTGTATTGCAACATCAAATCCTGGCCATTGATCTACACACGTGTATGGCCATGATTAGTTCACTCAGTTCGCAAGCTACACTAGTGTTCACTCTTGAACCTAATCATATATATATATATATATAGGAACAGGACCATGAGAGAATGCCTCAAAGTGTGAGAACAGTGAGAACGATTCTCACCCACAAGATCTTAGTGGTTTGTGGCTGAGATTGATGCGGTGCCATTTTTGTAAATAATAGGGGCATTGGAACTACCAAGAGGGGTAACATAGGAAGATTCAAACAAAGGTACACATGCTAATCACATGCCATTTTCCCCCATCATATTTAAACGACAATAACTTTTTTATACGTGATTATTTTTTGAAAACAATTACACCATAAAACTCAGCGTTTTTTTATCTTTCCAACGAGTATACTATTGATATACTTTTCGAAAAAAAATTAACTGGATTTTATGGCGTTTTTCTGAACTGGGTGTTTTATGGCGTTTTAGACTAGGTATTTTCATGGTGTTTTTCTGAACTAGGTGTTTTTATGGCGTTTTAACTAGGTATTTTCATGGCGTTTTTCTGAACTGAGTGTTTTATGGCGTTTTCAACTAAGTTTTTTCATGGTGTTTTTCTGAACTGGGTGTTTTATGACGTTTTTACAGTACAAATTATGATTTTTCTGAGCTCAAAAAATATTAATTTAGGCGGTTAGACACATTTTTTGAGCTATATGGCTAAAAAAAAATGTTTTTTTGAGCTGTTGTAAATTATAGCTCAAAAAAGTAGCTTTTTTTGTTATGGCGTTTTAACTGCTGCTCAAAAAAATGGTTTTTTTGAGCTGTTGTAAATTATAGCTAAAAAATAGCTTTTTTTGTTATGGCGTGAGCTATATAGCTCAAAAAAATGGTTTTTTGAGCTATTGTAAATTATAGCTCAAAAAATAGCTTATGGCGTTTTATTTGAACACCTAGTTCATGTGAGTGGGTTTTTTGACAATATTACCCCTTAGTGTAATTTAACATTAATGCCACATGTCACCACCAAAATTGTTCTCACCGTTTTCACACTTTTCACCTCTCTCTAAATCCTGACCCTATATATATATATATATATAATAAGAGATTATGAGCTGATGTAAATATGCTTACTTGTCAACTTCTAAGCTATGCCACATGGAGTTGCTGATGTCATAATTCTGTTTACAATATTTATATCTACATAAATCTATTTCAAATATATAATCTGAATTTATTATTATAAAAAAAGGTTTTCTTTAGGAGGGAACTTTGAAATTGCATGGGGAGGAGAAATTGCCATTAATGCACTGCAAGAAGTAATCATATCTTTCTCTCTCCTTCTTCTTCACACTTTTTATTCAAACTTTCTTCTCATTATGTAACTTCACCGATTCCATTTCACCATTTTCTTCTCATTTCAAAATGTCCGCATCTTCTGTGCAAACTCTGTCATCCGGCAAGAAATCCGACGGTGAACCACCATCTTTGTCACTCAGTTTCATTGATGATTTGAATCCGTCTAAAGATATGTGGAATCTCAAGTGTCGAATCATCCGGAAATGGGTTCAGTCCTTTCGGATGGATCTGATCTTGCTCGATGAGAAGGTATTAGTGTTTGTCAATCATCTTTGATGTTTTTTACTCTTTTTATCATTTTCGTTTTGAGTTTTGTGTAATTTAGGGTTAGACAAAAAGAAACAAAGAAGAAAATCTTTTTGTTTGTTTTTTTTATGCGAAATAGATGATTATTGTAAATTGACTGTTTGTTTGTTTGTTTAAAGAAAGAAAGATGGCTTTTTGTTTGTTTTTTGGATCCTTTATAATTTAGGGTTAGATATAAAGAACCAAAGATGAATATTTGTTTGGCTTGTTTATGGTCCTTCGTAGATGATTATTGTTTACTGTTTTGTTTGTTTGTTTGTTTTAGGGTTATATGGTTATTTATTTATTTTTTTGTGTAATTTAGGGTTGGTTTTTGGTCATTTATAGATACTTACTGTTTGTTTCCCTATTATAGGATTAGGCACAATGAAACAAACATGAATATTAGTTACTTATTGATCCTTCATATGTTGAGACTTTAGCCACATGTACCTTTTATATTTTTTTTGAGATACTGTTTGTTTGTTTGTTTCTAAAGTATGTTCTTTCACTTATTTGTCAGGGCCATAAGATTCAGGCAGGGATTAAGGCTCCATTAATACCTGTGTTTATCTCACAGCTTCATGAGGATGAAGTTGTTATTCTCTCCAGATTTGGTGTTGGAGAAAACACTGATGCTTACAAAGTTATTAACCATGGTTACAAGATTAACTTTTACCGATGTACGGTTGTTACACGTGCGAATGGTTGGCAAGGTGTTGATTACGGATTTAATTTCATCGCACATTCACACATTCTTAATGGAGATGGAAAGGATCTGCTCACGTGCGGTATGACTGTTTCTGATAATCTGATATATGTTTTGCCTCCCTTTTCAATGTCACTAATTTCTGTTGCTATGTTTACCATTTTAGATGTTGCTGGAATTGTTGTCTCGTGTGGAGATATGGAAATCTTTCCTAATGAAAGAAAAAAGATGAATTTAGATCTTCAAGATGTCCAGTAAATTCTAATTTGCCATTTATATAAATTTGTTTGTGTGTTATGATTGTATTTAATACAATACCAATGATTAGTTTATTTTATATAAAAGTTCATTAAATGTTTATTCTTATTTAATACAATACCAATGATTAGATTATTTTATATATAAGATTCTTTATTGAATTTAATGGTATATTCATAGTAAATCATATACTATATTCACAGTAAATGAGTGTATGAACTTTCAATGCTGTTCTTTTAATGCTATTCTTTGAGTTAAAACATCTACTATATGATGTTCTTATAAGTTGGCTATTTGGTCGCGTTATAATAACTTTTAACCAGTGTTATAATGATCCATGGCAGTATCTTTGTGTTGCTCCCCCATCTAACAACCTTTAACCACTGTTACATATAACTACTGCTAGCTAAGGTCTGATACTATTACAACAGACAAAGTAAACAACTGTTTCTTCATTCCACTGCTTCATTCCAAGCAGGGCTTTGGTCTTTAGCAGCACTTGACTTAGGGCAGTAGATTAAATAGCAGCACTTTGTCTTCAGCTGTTGTTGTACACAAGCAGTACTTAATGGACAGCAGTTGTAGTATACAAACAGTGGATGAGGGCCATCAGATGTTATAACCACTTTAAAGGGGAAAGCCTAATGCAAACAGCTGCTTAAGAGATATACACTGATGTGTACCAGTTTTGGCTCTTATTATCTGTTTCTCACAAGAACGCAAATGATTGTATTTAACTTTTAATGTTGTTCTTTTATCTTTTTCTTTTAGGGGAGAGGTAGTCCGTTGTACTTTGTGGAATGTGTATGCACAAGAATTGAATGATTTTTTGTCTCAAAACTCTCCGAATGAGACTGTGATGGCTGTCATTCAGCATGCGAGGATTAGGAAGTGGCAGGGTAATTTATATTTGACTGATTTATTTCGTTTAGTTTTCCCAATCTCCGTTTTGTTACATTTTTTAAGAACATTTTTTTTATTTCTTTAGTGATTTGTAATGAATTGTTGGATATGTATATTGTTTCTTGCAGGTCAATATACTGTTCAGAGTGATAAGTTTGGAAGTCGTCTATTTCTCAACCAAGAAATTGATGAGATTAATGAACTTCGCAAGAGGTACTATTCGTGATTTATATTTCATATTTTTCATGTTTTTATTAACATAAGTGTGAGTATTAACGCTAATTGTGTTTTTATTTTTATAGTCTTTTAGTGAAACAATTTGAAGCTGGTGCTTCTTCTTCTCAAACCATTCTTTCATCTCAGAGTGTATTTCCAGTCCGTCAAGAATTTCTAATTGAGACTCCTAAGAGACATGTTGATGAAATTATTGAGATTGATAGTGTACGAATAATTGTATATACATTCATAGGCATTTTAATTTTGTTAATGTTTTCTATGTTTTATCAATTGAGCATGTTAATAAAGCTTTATCTGTGATATTGTAGGGAATGTCATGTGTGGTAGTTGCAACGATCAAAATTGTTCAACAAAACTATGGATGGTTTTATCCGGCATGTCGAGACTGTAACAAGAAGGTGTTGACCAAAATTGAGTACTTACAATATGCTAAAACCATTTCTGATGAGGTCATGAATCTGTCACCTGCTTCATTGGTTTGTCCGAAATGCGATAAAGAATGCACATCGATAACCATAAAGTAAGTTAACGTCCGATCTTTTTATGTCCAGAACTGCTATGGTTTTTGCTGTAATTTACTTATTATTTATTACAGGTTCAAAGTACATCTGAGAGTGCAAGATGAAACTGGCAGCGTTTCTTTTGTGATGTTTTATAAAGATGTAATGAAGCTTATTGGTTCAACTGCGGATGATATAAGGGAACGCCAAGTGAAGCTCGATGATACTGAAACTTTTCCCCATGAAATATCACGGTTGGTTGAAAAGAAGTTGGCGTTTAAAATTGAAGTTTCTGATTACAACCTTAACCATGACTACCACGTCTACACTTTCCGAAAAGTATGTGATGATCCGGACATAATTGCTGAATTGGTTGGTGGTAATGGAAATGCTCTTGAGGTTGCTGATGAGGTAAGAGTTTTTGTATATCCTATATTGATTTATTTTTTTCTTCCCAATTTTTGTAGTTTAAATATCTTAATTAAATTCCCTTTTGGTAATATTTTGATATTAGGTGTTTAGTCAAGAAGGTTCAGAAATTAAAGCTGTTCAATTATCTGAATCCTCACAGATGGCCGGTGCTAATATTTCAAAGGTGAATAAGAATTCTACAGTTTTGTTTTTTGGTTTAGTATAGATTATATTACATTATTTGATACCTTAGTACTTGTTTTGTGATTTAATTGAAGGATGTTGTATCTGTTATGGCCGACTCTTCCATTGTCGAAGCCGAGAAGGATTCGGCCACCAGTCCTAATGGTAAACGTTCGTTGCAGGATGTGGAAGGTCAAAATGTTGGGGAACTCTCTTCTAACAACAAAAGGAGCCGGAGGAAGCCATCTAGGCTTAACACTTAGCTTCTTTCACATCGTTATATTTTGATGGTAAACATGCTATGTTTTTGGTATGTACTTAAGTACGTGGTTGTTTGAAGTTTGGTTGTCGTTGGTAAGTGTTAAACTACTCAAACAGTTGTTTTCTATGTTTTAGATGTTGGTAACTTATGAACTTGGAACATGTGGTAAACCATTATGTGGTTTACTTTTTTGTATTATGCTGGGAAATATAATCTTTGGTTATAATGTGTGCTTTTGATTTGTGAATATAGTATATGGGATGTCTAAATTAGTTTGACATAGTCTAAATTCTACTTTTTTAATATAGAGTTTGAATGTATCTTCAGCAGTTGTTGTACACAAGCAATACTTAAGGGACAGCAGTTGTAGTATACAAACAGTGGATGAGGGCCATCAGCTGCTTATTATCTGTTCCTCTTTAACCACTGTTACATATAACTACTGCCAGCTAAACACTGATACTATTACAATAGACACAGTAAACAACTGTTTCTTCAGTCCACTGCTTCATTCTAAGCAGGGCTTTGGTCTTTAGCAGTACTTGAGTTAGGGCAGTAGATTAAATAGCAGCACTTTGTCTTCAGCAGTTGTTGTACACAAGCAGTACTTAAGGAATAGCAGTTGTAGTATACAAACAGTGGATGAGGGCCATCAGCTGCTTATTATCTGTTCCTCTTTAACCACTGTTACATATAACTACTGCTAGCTAAACACTGATACTATTACAATAGACATAGTAAACAACTGTTTCTTCAGTCCACTGCTTCATTCTAAGTAGGGCTTTGGTCTTTAGCAGTACTTGAGTTAGGGCCGTAGATTAAATAGCAGCACTTTGTCTTCAGCAGTTGTTGTACACAAGCAGTACTTAAGGGACAGCAGTTGTAGTATACAAACAGTGGATGAGGGGCATCAGATGTTATAACCACTTTAAAGGGGAAAGTCTAATGCAAACAGCTGCTTATGATGAATCCACTTATGTGAACCAGTTTTGGCTCTTTTTAGCTGTTCCTGTTTAACCACTGTTACATATAACTACTGCTAGCTAAACACTGATACTATTACAATAGACAAAGTAAACAACTGTTTCTTCATTCCACTGCTGCAGTCCAACCAGGGCTTTGGTCTTTAGCAGCACTTGAGTTAGGGCAGTAGATTAAATAGCTAGACTTTGTCTTGAGCAGTTGTTGTACACAAGCAGTGCTTAATGGACAGCAGTTGTAGTGTACAAATAGTGGATGAGGCCTATCAGATGTTATAAACACTTTAAAGGGGAAAGTCTAATGCAAACAGCTGCTGATGATGAATCCGCTGATGTGAACCATATTGTTTGCCTCTTATGAATCAACAGTGAATAAGCTTTTGACAAATGTTTTGAGCATCTGCGGTTCTGATGAAAGGAATGATTTAAAGTCTAATGCAAACAGCTGCTTATGATGAATCCACTGATATATTATAATCTGTTTTTTAGTATTTGATCGTTCAACCATTCACCAGTTTTGGCTCTTATTATCGTTCCTCTTTAACCACTGTTACATATAACTACGGCTAGCTAAACACTGATACTATTACAATAGACAAAGTAAACCACTGTTTCTTCATTCCACTGCTTCAGTCCAAGCCGGGCTTTGGTCTTTAGCAGCACTTGACTTAGGGCAGTCGATTAAATAGCAGCACTTTGTCTTCAATTTTCGTTATATTTTTTGAGTTAAATCGATTTTCGTTATGACAGGATATAATTCATAAATATAATTCTTTGTGTTAAACTTCAACTTTAAATAAGTTGGCTATTTTGTCGCGTTATAGTAACTTCATTGTAGTAACCAATATATTGGTCAAACCAAGACAAGGATGATTAAAAAATATGTAGTATTTAAATCCATATAAATTATGATGTTTCTAAGGGGTCCAACGAATTCCTAATAAAACCAAGACAAGAATGTTTAGAAACATGTAGTAGTTAAATCCATATAAATTTCTTGGTGCACATAAATTATCGGACAATGTGACTCGGTAAAAATCTATCATTAAACTTCAACTCCAAAATATAAATCTTGTGGATAGCGTTGTAATAATTTTATTGTAGGAACCAATATATTAGTAAAACCAAGACAAGGATGATAAAAAATATGTACTATTTAAATCCATATAAATTATGGATTTTTCAGTTTCACTTGGTTATATTTTTTATACAAAACCAAAGGACCCCAAATTTGGCTTAATTTTGCAATTAAATGGTCTAATTCTTTCAATAATTTCTGGCCCATAAGTTGTGAACCATAAAATCCTGTCAAAGGCCCACAAAATGAATCAGGTATGTTAAATCACCATTTCATATTGTCCGCTATGTTTATAGCTTCTTTTTCGAATGAATCAAAGTGAAGATTTAAAATTAGCGCCAAAAACTCAACCTATAATTCAAGACGCTCTTAGTTTGGAAGCAATCGATGAACACTAAATGGTAGGTTTTTCTATCTCATTTGTTTAAATCTATTCTCAACATTTGATGTGATCATCCACTTATTTAGGTAGGTTTTCAATAGGGATCTTCAATCACCACTAGCTGTTGAGAATAAATGTTTTTTTGGACAGTGATTACAATAATCACCTATAGCTAGCCCTAAATCACACATATGTGCTCAATTCTTATGTACAGTTATGGAGAGTAAAAAGAATTTGATACCAAGACATAGAGAGTATTTTCCACAGTGCAGTCCCCAACAGTCCAAAGAATCAAGGAAGATAAGAAAGTCTATCTTGAATAAGCGTAGAAACAGGGGTGTGGTTCAATTTGTACAGACACCTCCTATTATTGATACACTTCTGGGCAATGTTACTATCACAAAAAACGATAATGGAGGTATGTTTTTGATGGTCATATGTGAAAATTGTAAGTGTTTGTAGCATAAATTAACCAAATCTCTTCATGTACAGCATGTCACACACCCGCCAATTTAGATCGAACATGTGTTAGTACAATCCCTCTGACTTCATCCAGTCTTGGTAAGGTTATAAATCTTATTTTTTTAAGGTATGCTATCTGATTTGACCTTGTCCCTTTGTTTGAATTTTAGGACAATCTGGAAAGGCTAATTATGGTGTTTATGACTCTAGAAAGAGGAAACAAAGTTTAAAAACCATGGATATAAGTAAATTTGATTTATCCATTGTAGCTGATTTAAGCAGGACATCTTCAATGGTCACTCCTCTTCAACCATCAAATCATAAAATTGATAGAAGTCCATTAACAGATATTACAAACTGTATGCTATATACACTTTTGTTATTACTGTTAATCATTTATTGAATGTTAATGTAAGTTTGATAACATTTATAAATTTTGTCTTGCAAGTGGATCGTGTTACAGTAAGGTCCCGTCGAAGTGATATTCCAACTCCTCAGAATATTGACAATAGAACTTCTCGACAGTTGCCAAAATGTTCCGTAGTAGCGTTTAGTGGTATGTGTTTTACTTTTAATGCAAAAATAAATATAGGTTTCTGAGTCACTATATTTGTCGAATCTATTGCTTATCTTCCTATCTGTTGTAACCGATGTTAATTTGCCTTTTCCAAAATGAAACGGCAGGAAAAGAAAATTCCTACCCTGGTGAAAGGTCTAACTTTGATGATCCCGATTCTGAGGATTGTTTACCATCTTCTATCGTAAAAAAGATTTACGGAATTGCAAGAGGTAACTACCCTCCTTAAACTTATCAAAGTATCTTTCCAAATAACAGTTTAATCTCCTAATATTTCACTTATATCATCGTTTTTTTATCTGCCTATATAATTTTGTAGAATACGTTGATCATGGAGATGCTATTTTTGTATGTTCTTACTGTCATGCAATGATTTGGAAAGATGAAATGCTTAGGGGTAATTTGGATTCTAAGAAATCTTCTTTTTCTCTTTGTTGTTCGAACGGAGACGTTGAATTGCCTTCCTCACCTGCTCCTCCTCCACTGCTCGAAAGATTTTACAAAAGAGTTACTCCTGAAAGCCGCAATTTCATGAATAACATTCGAGCATATAACATGATGTTTTCCTTCACATCCCTTGGTGGCAAGGTTTCTAAAACTTTTCAAAAAACCAAAGGTCTTTATGTTTTTTGACTGCAAGGACAAAATTACCATCGCATTGGTAGTCTGCTACCGAATGATGGTGAAGAGCCCAAATTTTCACAGCTTTATATTTATGATTCCCAAAACGAGGATTTTAATCGTCAAACGGCTGTAAGGTAAATTAAGCATTCAGTAAATTCTGATTTATGTCAAGTGTTTTATATATATCTGATCTATACAATAATGTCATTTTTTACACAGTGTCGAGCAAGGTTCGAAGACAGACACTAAACAACAACTTGATCTTGCCATCATATCGAGTCTTAAAAAAATGTTGGATTCATGCAATCCACTTGTGAAGTCATTTAGAATGGTACGAGATTTTTTTAAACAAAATGATTGGCAAAATGTAAGAGTCAAGCTCATTGGAGTAAGGGATAAGGATGGTAGAATTTTTAACTTGCCTACTGCTGAAGAAATTGTTGCCTTAATAATTGGTGATTTTGATGGAGCATTTGATAAAAGGGATATCATAGTTCAAACAAAATCAGGCGATCTTCAGAGAATCAGTGAGCTTCATCCCTCTTATCTTGCATTGCAATATCCACTTATCTTCCCATATGCAGAAGATGGATTTGGACTTGGTATTAAACATCGAGGTGTTTCAGTTGATTGTGACATACTTAGAACCAGTACCACAATGAGAGAGTTCTTTAGTTACAGAATACAAGACAGAGCCAACCAATTTTCGTTGTTACTCAATGCCCAAAAGCTATTCCAACAGTTTGTAGTTGATGCGTATACAATGATAGAATCTGCACGGTTAGCTTACATAAAGACACAACAACCCAAACTTAGACGTCAAACATTTAAGAATTTAAATCAAAGTGTTCAAAGTGGCCAAAGCGATGCGTCAAATTGTGGAAAACGAATTTTGTTGCCATCTTCATTTACCGGTGGAGCGAGATATATGATGCAAAAGTATCTAGATGCTATGGCAATCTGCAAAGCTGTAGGATATTCGGATCTCTTCATAACAGTCACTTGTAATCCCAATTGGCCTGAGATTTATAGATGTTTAAAAGACAAACGGTTGAACCCTCAAGATAGACCGGATATTATCGCACAGATATTCAAAATTAAAATCAATCATCTAATTCAAGATTTCAAGTAACATAAATTCTTTAGTGAGATACAAGCAAGTAAGTCATTGTAAATTGTTTTAATTAATTTCTCAAATAATACTTTTACTAACACTTTTTTGGATGTAATATTTCAGTTATTTATACAATCGAATTTCAGAAACGTGGTCTACCTCATGCTCATATATGTTTGTTCTTAAGTGCCGAGAGAAAATTTCCAACGGCTAAAGAAATCGATTTGGTTATTAGTGCTGAAATACCTGACAAAGAGATGGATGCTTCACTGTATGAACTTGTCAAACAATTTATGATCCATGGTCCTTGTGGTACAGACAGTCCTCATTCTCCATGCATGGTTAATTTAAAATGTTCGAAGAAGTGTCCGAAAAAATATGTAGATGAGACTTGTGTTGATTCTGAAGGATATCCTGTCTACCGACGTCGTCAATCATGCAACACAGTAGAAAAAAATGGCGTCTTACTTGACAATAGGTTTGTCGTTCCGTACAATGCTATGCTACTCAAAAAGTATCAGTGCCACATAAATGTTGAGTGGTGCAACAAAACAGGATCCATCAAATATCTCTTCAAATACATTAATAAGGGTCCGGATAGAGTAACAGCTTCTCTTTACGAAAGTACCTCCACTGCTAATGTGAACCCTCAAAACAAGGAAATGACAAATAATGAAAATCTCTCAAACGAAACAGAAGTAGATGAAGTTAAAGCATATCTTGATTGTAGATATATTTCAGCGTGTGAAGCTGCTTGGAGAATCTTTAAGTTTGACATACACTATCGGCTTCCATCTGTTGAAATATTACCTTTTCACTGTGAAGATGGTCAGGCTATTGTTTATGACGATAATTCAAACTTGTGTGACGTGGTCAGTAACCCAACTGTGAAAATGTATATGTTCACAGAATGGATGAAATGTAATCAAACGGATGCATTTGCTAGAACTTTGAAGTATATAGAGTTCCCCAGATACTTTGTATGGATACGCAAAACACGAAAGTGGGTACATAGAAAAAAACCTTTTGGTGCAGTTGGTAGGATACATTATGTACCTCCATCACTTGGTGATTGTTATTTCTTGAGAATTTTATTGAATCACGTTATAGGACCAATGAGTTTCAATGATATAAAAACAGTTGATGGAAAAATGTATCATACTTTCAAAGATGCATGTTTCGCTCGCGGTCTGTTGGATGATGATAAGGAGTATTTAATGGCCATTAATGAAGCAAGTGCATGGGCTACTTCTGATTTCTTGCGTACATTTTTTGTAATGCTCTTGATGTCAAACTCCATTTCTAGGCCGGGTATTTTCTGGAAGGAAACAAAATCTCTATTATGTGAAGATATATTATATCAGCAACGGAGGATTACTGGTATTCCTGATAATTTTAAAAACTTAAATAAAATTTCAGATTCCATTTTACTTTAATCAAGTGTTTAAAAAATCTAATTACTAAACATCTGTTGTATAATTTAGATTTGGTTCTTAAAGAGGAAGAGATTGAAAACATTTGCTTAGCACATATCGAAAAACTTTTACTTGGTTATGGAAGTACGTTAACCAACTTTACTGACATGCCAAATGTTCCTGACAACTACACTTCAGCATTGAACAATCAATTGATAATGAAGGAACTTTCGTATGATGGGGCTATCTTAAAAAAGGAACTTGCAGCTTCCCTAAAATCTTTAACTGATGAATAGCGAAAAGTGTATCAAACCGTCATGAATGCAGTTGTTAAAGGAAATGGAGGAGTTTTCTTTCTATATGGTTACGATGGAACTAGTAAAACATTTATGTGGAAAACATTTGCAGCTGCGTTACGTTCCAATGGTGAAGTTGTGTTGAATGTTGCATCCAGTGGTATTGCATCACTTCTATTAGATGGTGGTAGAACGGCTCATTCTAGGTTTGTAATTCTGATAAATGTTAACGAGGATTCTATATGCTCTATTGAACCAAACAGTGAGCTAGGAGGCTTAATCAAACAAACTAAGATGATAATCTGGGATGAAGCGCCAATGACACATAAGCATTGTTTTGAAGCTCTGGATAGAACAATGAGAGATATAGCCCGTTCCAATAATCCGTCCTTGCAGAACAAACCTTTTGGTGGAAAGATTGTGCTTTTTGGTGGTGATTTTAGACAAATCCTTCTAGTCATTCCAAAAGGTACCAGAAGCATGATTGTAAATTCTTTATTGAATTCTTCTTATATATGGCAGGATTGTCAGTTACTCAAGTTAACTGAAAACATGAGGTTAAAAATGGGTACCAAATCAAGTAATTTTAACGAGACCAAGGAATTTGCTGAATGGATTTTAAGGCTTGGTGATGGTCTACTTGGTGGTCCAAATGATGGAGAAGTGGAAATTGAAATTCCAGATGATTTACTTATACTCGATACAGTCAATCCTATATCTTCATTGATCGCTTTCACATATCCAGATATGCAAAAGTTTTTATGCAATTCAAATTACTTCCAACAAAGAGCCATTCTTGCACCCACAAATGAAGTTGTGGATTCAATAAATACAGAACTGTTAAATAGTATGCCTGGTGAAGAAAAGATATATCTCAGTTCAAATACTTTATGTGAGTCTGAGGATCAAACCGACCTTAACATGGCATTGTTTCCTCCGGATGTATTAAACAAATTGCATCTGTCAGGATTACCTAACCATAAATTGGTTCTCAAAGTTGGAGCTCCGGTAATGTTACTTAGAAACATTGATCAAACAAATGGTCTGTGTAACGGTACACGACTTCAAGTAACAAAACTTGGAAAACTTGTAATCGAAGCAAAGATTATTACTGGAAATAATATAGGTCATCATACTTTGATTTCAAGATTGAAAATGACACCGCCCGATAAAAGAATACCGGTGAAAATTGCACGAAGACAGTTCCCATTATCTCTATGCTTTGCAATGACCATCAACAAAAGCCAGGGACAATCACTTGAACGTGTAGGCTTATATCTTCCAATGCCGGTTTTTAGTCACGGACAACTATACGTTGCTGTATCACGAGTAAAGAGCAGGAAGGGTTTGAAGATCTTGATATGTGACAGGGGAAAACAAGTGTGTAAAACCACAACTAACGTGGTCTACAAAGAAGTTCTACAAAATCTATAGTCGTTGTAGAAATAGCATTTTGAAGAAAAGTCTTTTAATGTTTGAAGTTATTTGGTATTATGTTTTGCTCATCCTATCAACATGTTTCTTTTATCTAATAATAATGGATGTTATTTTACAGAATTGTTTTAAAATATAGTAAACATTTTTAAAAAATGATACCTTTAACAATTATAAAATAATGAAAGATAAATAACAATAACATATATCTAAAAGACAAGAAATAACTAATACAAGTAATACTTTCAACCGTTTGTTTGTGGTTCAGTAACATATGAATTAAAAACTTTTCAGTAGCTAACCCTTCGTACCACTAATATCAAAACTAAACTACCAACCTTTACAAAAGTGTTTTGAGCAAACCAGCAACCACAAACAAAAAAACATTGTTTCCATACAAAATAACATTATCTGAAAAAGCGCCACAACCATTCAGTCAAACAAGAAAATACCTTTACCCATGACGAACTTAAGGGTAAACTCTTCACGAGGAACCAAGTTTTTATCCTTCACAAACTGTTTCATGTTTTTTTATGTAAAACCGATCATCAGGAGACTCGATGCCAACTCGAACATCCCAAACATTTCCAGCAGCATCTACAATCTTTAAAGTTCTTTTCCTATCCAAGCCAAGTTTTTTAGCAAGAACTTTTTTAATTCGCTGTAACAAACAAAAAATAATGTTAACAAAGATAGTATTATAATATGGTTAACACAATGTAAGGTCCTGTTACTACTTTTTGGTTACAGAAACATACAAAATGATTGTCCACACGGAAAACTACTGGAATAGTTTCGTTGTTCGTAGTTACAGCGAGTATTTCAGTTTCATTGTCCTTAGTTATGTCATCCACATCTTCACCATCAGAGATACTGATAACCTCTTCTTCCTTAATAGCAGCATATAATTCCGGTGGCAACATTAAATCAGCATCCTTGGAACAATTGAAAACGGACATATCAAAAGTGTGAAGATCAATCATTTCAAACACAAGAAGATGTTCATCACTTAGTGAAAATTTCTTCTTAATCCGATCCCATCCAGTTGTTATGTAAAGCTGATTGTCACTAACATCCATTCGAACAAAAAATTTATGCTTCCCAGGACCTCTAATAACTACCGGATAATTTGGAATGGTATTGTCCATCTTGTGATGTACAAATAAACGATTGATATGCTACAACGAGAAAAAAAATATTAGTAGTTTCATATACGGAACCATAATAAATAAGAAACAATAATAAATATACCGAACCCATATTGCGAACTACATACCATAGCATCAGGTTTATCAAAATCGCCATTGGGTCTGTAGTAAAAATAATCAGATGGAGCAAATGCAATATTGTCATAGAAATAAAATATCCGGAAACATTGTAATGCTTCTTCATACTGAAATACGAGCCATGATCCAGATTGTAGTTTCAAAGTTTGAACTACGGAATACCACCCATTGTAGAGATAATAGAAGTTTCCTATATCATATATCTTGACTTCAAAGACTTGCCCATTAGTTGTCCGTACTTTGACAAACCCAACAGGATAGTTAAACTCTTTTATCCATTGTTTATACTTTTTTGGCAGAACCTATGTATAAGTATATTAAAATCAGAACTGTCTAACATGATGTTATAAAGAAAATAAATTCGCCATATCTGAGATTAAAATACTAACCAAAGATTTCCTTTGGTTGTCGGTCATGTAACAAGCAAAACCATACATCTTTCTATAAAAAGAGAAAAACGTTAAAAGATGGTAAGTAACTGAGAGAACATGATGAAAGGAAATAGCATTAGTATGCAACCACTGTTTGACCAAAGTCAAACCACTTTTTTTTTTTAAATATGTTTGCCCAAAGTCAAACCACTGTTTGCAAAACTATGACTCTTAGTGGTTCAAAAGTCTGCTTGACCATTGTCAAACCACTGTTTGTCCAATGACAAACCACTGTTTTCTCCTCAAAACACTGTTTAACCCAACAGTGATTTTAAACATATATTTTCATCCATCTGTTAACCAAAGTCAACAGATGTATCAACAACAATGATTTTAAGTTGATGAGCATTATTTATGAAAAACGTTAAAAGATTATTCTAATTAATGCAATTAAAAAGAGTATAACTAATAGACTAAAATATTATATAACGTTAAAAGGTTATTTGGGTATATTCAATGTCAACAATGTGAAATACCAAATGTTATTTTCGATGCCGAGAGTTTCTAAAGCTTATTAATATGTTTCTATTTTTGACAGTGTGATACAAAACCCCAAACATGTGAAATATAATCTGATAAAATCTGTCAAGAACACCAACTGAAAGTTTACTAAACATCATAATCTTAAAAAATCTTTATACAACAACTGATAAACAATCATTTTTAACATAGCCCTAAATATCTACACCTCAATCGAACATCCATACAAAAGTAAAAACTTCAATCGAACATCAATACGAACATTCATATGATGGAATCTGAAGTATAACAAATCAAAGGAAAAATTACACTTTTCGTCCTTTATGTTTATAGCTAGTTGCAATGGATGACCTTTACCTTTAATAATTACAGCCACAGTCCTTTATTTGGAAAACATGTTGCACGTTTCGTCCTTTAGCACTAACTTGGTTAAAATTTTCAGTTAAATTTATTTAACTAAGGGCAATTTAGTCTTTCTACTTAATTATTTATAGTATAAATAAAAAAATAAAATCAAATATAAATACCATTTTTTCCCTTTCACTCACTCTCTCTCACTTTAAACACACACACTCTCTCTCTCACTTTCTCTCTCGCTCTAAACAAATAACACAGACACCACCCCTGTCTTCCGATTCAGATCCATCAGCACCGCCTCCTGTCTTCCGGATACCCCGTCGCCGCCATCGGATCTATTCATCCATCACAGGTGACCTGCAACCTTTTGCTTCTTCTACACATCATAATCAAATTCAAGAACATTAACAACACAACATGAATGACCAACTTGTTGCGAGGACTTGCTGCCGCTCACTATCTCCGACTACCACCAGTCACCACCTCCTCTCTCTGCAACCAAACCCCACCCTATCACCACCAAATCCGCCACTGTCACCACCACCAAAGCTGCGGCCACCACCACCAAATCAGTAACATTAACAACACAACATGAATGACCAACTTAAACCAACAATTAAAACCCAGAAACTCCCAAAACAACAAGATCAAACGAGAACAAAAAAGGGTTTTATTGATTATTACCAGTTCTCTTTATCCTCCTACCATCACCACCACCAAATCCGCCACCACCACTGTGACAGTCACAGCACCAAATTCAACCATCACCAGCAAACCACAAATATCCCCACCCGATCTGAACCCACAATAAGCAAACCACAACAATCCCCAACCGATCTGAAAACACAATTTAACATCACTGTAACAAATTCCCAAGATCTCAGAACTATTTCCATCACTTACCGGAACCCTAGATTGAATCGGAATGGACATCTCGTTCTATCATCATCGTCTTCCTCTGAATCTTGTCACATCATCCACGATCTACTTGATTTGAAACCCACTAACAGTTACCGTAGTTGCGATTTTACAGATCTGGGTACGAATTTGAGGAAGAAGAGTAAATACAGGCAGGATTAGGGGGGTTATATGCGAAGATGATGGTGGTTTTCGGAGGTTGGGGAGGTGGTGGTGGTGGTGGTGGTGGTGGTGGTTGCGAAGATGGTGATGGCTCTCGGGTTACCAGAGGTTGGGGAGATGGTGGTTACGAAGATGATGGTGGTTCCCGGCGACGGCGATGATGCCGGATGATGATGGTGGTTCCCGGCGACAGCGATGATGCCGGATGATGATGGTGGTGGTGGTGGTGGTTGTGGGGAAACCTAGAGAGAGATAGAACTGAGAGAGAGAGAAGAGAGTTAAGAGAGAGAGATAGATATCACTTTTATATACATATATATTTTTTAATTTAATTTCAGATTTTTTATTTTATTTATTAAATATATTTCAAATAAATTGTGTAAAATTACCACCTTACCCTCATGTGCAATGCACATGACATATTTGACTGAAAATTTTAACCAGGTTAGTGCTAAAGGATGAAACGTGCAACATGTTTTCCAAATAAAGGACTGTGGCTGTAATTATTAAAGGTAAAGGTCATCCATTGCAACTAGCTATAAACATAAAGGACGAAAAGTGTAATTTTTCCCAAATCAAATAAACAAACATGATCACAAATTACAGTTCATATAAAAGAACAAACCTAAGATCAAAAATCATACATGCAAGCGTGGTATAAAAAATTACATGAAGCAAAGATTTCAGAAAAACAAAATCGAATCAATACGTTTTCGATTACCTTTTGCTGATAAGGAAAAATCTTTAACACTCCCTGTCGTTGGTTTGTCGCCCTTCGAAGTTCGGAGATGGAAATGGAACGGTAGATGAGTGATTAGAATTTGGGGCCGGATTTGATATAAGGGTTTTAATGGGCCTACAAAATCTAATCTATTATTAAGCTTAATTGGATCAAATATAAGGGGCTTTATTGAACTGATCAATAACATTTGATTAGTTGTATTAAATACAAACAATATAAATGATGTATTATAATCTATTTCGATGGTTATTAAAGCTACCCGTGTGGTCACACATACTGTTTTTAACATTACTTTATAAAGATATATAACTAAAGACCAAAATTTAAATGATATATTATAATCTGTTTTTTAGTATTTGATTTCGATCATTACTAAACCTACCCGTGTGGTTACACGGGTGCTACACCTAGTTACCCCTTAGTGTAATTTAACATTAATGCCACATGTCACCACCAAAATTGTTCTCACCGTTCTCACACTTTTCACCGCTCTCTAAACCCTGACCCTATATATATATATATACATATATATATATATATATATATAGGGGAAGGTTCATTTGAGAAGAAAATTTTATTGAGAAGAAAAAGAATAAAAGGGTATAATTGTAAAACATTAAATAGTTTTTTTTCTCATCTCATTTATTATTATGTTTGACTAATTAATTAGTCATTAAGACTATAATCCTCCACACTAAATATTTTTGCCTACACACATCAAAAGTTATCCTACACATTTTGAAATTTATCCTACACATATTGAAATTTATCCTACACAACTCGTAATTTACCCTACACGCCTCGTATTTATCCTACACTTTAAATGAATTTTTATTTTTTGTGAAAAATATATATCTTAAAAATAAGTTACAAATTTAATATAGTTAGTTATTAAAGATGAAACTACCAATTAATGATGTATGTAAGTTTACTAATATACCCTTATAGTTACATTAAGTACAAATATTAAATGAAGTCTAATGAAACATTCATATTGGTTGAAAATTCTTCTTTTTTCTTCTTACAAAGAATTTCTTCTCATTTGAACCCTCCACTACATATATATATATATATATATATATATATATATATATAGGGTGGGGTTCTAGAGTGAACACTAATGTATTTACGAACTGAGTGAACAAATCCTGGTCATTGATCTACACGCGTGTAGGGCTAGGATCTCATCATCAAATCGTAAAATACACTAGTGTGTTTCAACATCAAATTTTGGCCATTGATCTACACACGTGTATGGCCAGGATTAGTTCACTCAGTTCGTAAGCTACACTAGTGTTCACTCTTGAACCTAATCTTATATATATGTATGTATATATGTATATATGTATGTATATATGTATATATATATGTATTATGTATATATATATGTATATACTAGTAGAAAACCCGCGCGATGCGGCGGCGGCAACAAATTTTAAGGCATTACTCGTTTGATGTTAGTTTTTTATTTTCTTTCATGATATATTGTATAGACTCAAGCTTGGTGGTACCAAACCTAAGTACAACATAATTAATCATCTTAGAAGTAGGCGGGATAATTGGGTCTATTTTGGTCCATTAACTCCTTCAAATTGACATTGAAACCAAACTAAAAATGAATAATCACTCTAATGAAATGTTTTCATCAAAGATGTACAATTAGGGCTACGTTAGATTAGTTTAGTTCGCTTACAACCCTAACATGAAATAGACAAGTTAACGTCCTCATCAATCATATATTGAATTTAAGATCGTAAAGCAAATGAGTTGAGTAAGGGTCAAAAAGCGGGTCACGACAAGCTCACAAGCCTCTTTATTATTTTGTGAACATTTTAATAGTTAATAGTATTTATTATGACTAAAAACTATACAATTAAATGATTTAGATAAAAACAATTTAAAATAATTAATGCATTTGAATACCAATTCGAGAAATTGTGGAACCATTTTGACTCACATGAAATGGCTAATTTCATGCCTACCTTAAGACTATGGGGAGTGGGGCGACTCCCACCCCAAGTCGCCCCCCAAGTCGCCTGCTACACCACCCCCTATGGCAACCTCCTTCAAAATTTTGGCCTGCCCGTCTTCCAGAGAACGCCCCAAACCAACTTTTCAAACAACTTTTCAAAACCAACTTTTCAAACAACCAATCAAAAAACCTTAACTTTTCAAACAACCAATCACATCTTTCTTTGGCATCTTGAGTTGCCCCAAACACCACGCCCCCTTTTTTGCTCAAAATCCTCTGATCTGACGTGGCGCCACGTGTCGCAAGACGCCCCCTCTAAAGGTCGCCCCACTCCCTTCAGTCTAAATGGAAAAAAGAAAATAATTGGTAAGATTTATCGTAAAATTTATAAAAATTTATAGCACAACATAATGGCTAATATTGTTTGAATTTCTATGTAAAAAATTTCATGTGGTAAAATTTATAGTTCAAAAGTAGAATGAGACATATTGCCCCCTTTTCAAGGCATTGGTCTTTATTTCTTGGTATCTATTTTTACACATAAATGGCAACTATCTGTTGCAGGAAGTCCATCCTTGATGCATGATAAACTAAATATGTTGGTCAACAAAATTCAAAACAATCCTCACCCAAAAGCTTGCAAATTTTTAAATTCCTTTTTCTCGAGAACTTCACACTCCATGTAAACAAATTTTATACCAAAACATGTGGATGGTAAAAATGCCATTATATTCTTCATCACAAAAACGTATCATTAATGAAGTGTCAGCATTTTATTAATGAAACTACTTGTAGTAATTTTAAAAGGGCCTAAAGACGCCACATGGCATTTTTTTTTTGCCAGAACTGGCATAGGTGAGGCCAAATACATGCTTTGGTAGCCTATAAAATAGTTTCAACCACCGGCGAACCAAGGTAGAGGATTAGGTGTGCGGGCGCAACCCTTGAAAAAATAAATTTTAGTGTATTTTACAGGGCAAAACCCCGATCGCACCTCTTGAAAATTGGTTAAACCCTTCATTCGTACCCCAAGAAAATATTTCCTGGGCCCGCCACTGGTTTCAACGTATGGGTGACAGGTGACCTTAATGATGAAAACTTGAAGGGCCTTTATATACATTATCACTTATAAAAAGAATATGGAATAGTCGTAAATCAACACCACAGTGAATAACTTTTATGTGCCAAGTGAGATATATCAAGTTGTAAGCTACAAATGTTAGATATGGAAGCTACCATATAGGATTCAGATAGCTACTATATATCAAAACAACAAAAAAACCTATCATCCCTTAGATATAGAGTTAAGAACCAGACTTCATATGTTGTAATAACAACATATTTTACATACGTTTACATTGCAGTGCATCTCCCTCACACAATTTATGAGCAATTCAAACCCTTTCCGGCCACCACTCAGTCCAGTTTGTTCAACAAGAAGCTTTGTTTTGAATTCTTGATCATCTTCATCGACCAATACAACTGTTTCATCCTGTTGTGCATCAGACAATTTCTTGGGGAGTCTCTGCCATATGTAGCACAAACAATGCTCATATGATCATAACTTTATTATAAACTAAAAAACTTACCAAACAAAAGCAAGCACTAACATTTGATGGGCACCTAGACTTAACAAAACTCGGTAACTCAGGTCAAAGGCTTGCTTGAGCCTCAGTTGCTCGATCAATAGCAGCAAATTTGGATTGAGGATCATAATTTTCGTCCTAACACAACTCATATGTTACAACTCATATATTTTATTTTTTAAAGAGTACAAGCTTATTAACTAAAATGTCTAAATGCATGAAAGGTGTTCACCGAGATGTCTAACTAAAAACAACAACAAAAAAAGGGGAAACTAAAAAGCTCACTATCTTAACCCTTCTCTTATCCTGAGCAGCTTTAATTTGTAGAACCTTTTGCTGAATCTCCATCATCTTTTTATGATTCCTCTCCAAGTGAACAAACAAAAACATACAAATTAAAAGTCACACTTGAAACGAATCAATCGATTATAACTACCTTAGAACTGGATCATTGTATACCTTGGAATATAAAGGAAAAAATGAACTTTTGTATGGCCAGAAAACTCATCTGATGTCAAATAACAACATGCCTTTGTAACCTTCTGATTGTTCATTAAGGAGAGTTGCAGCGAGGCTTCATTCAGATCTGAGCAACATTTGTAAAATATCCGGCAAGCAAAATCACTGGAACAAACAAGCGCACATCGTAAATCTCTGATAAAATGCAGAAGCACAAAAATCAGTCCCTCTCCCCTAGTAAAATCTCCGTTAAAACCCAGAAGCACAAAGATCTCATGTGTAACACAAAATTGAGAGAGAACATGCTAGTCACTTTAATATATTTATAATACAGTCACAAATCCCTTATAATAGATCAAGATTGTGTGTGGATTGAAGGAATACAGTGCCCAGATGGATGGATGAGGTTGGACCGGTCAAAAGATCGGAAGTGTAAGCAATCTAAAACAAGACAACAATATTACAGTAAACCAACCAACATACATGTTTAAGCAAAAAGTAAAAACGCGGAAGTATAGGTCACCTGGCATTTACCGAGGACTGCAATTTCCAGTATCCCTAACAATGAATTCACTGGTAGCAGGCTTCAAAATTTTAAAAAATTCAATAAACATTGCTGGAATGTTAAGAGAGAAATTTTAGAATAATTAAAATACCGTACCGGTGGAGGATTGGCTTGGTTGCCCTGGCGAGTTTTATGAAGAAGCACTAAGGAATTGGTATTCGACCTGGGAATTTGGTTAGGATCAATCTTCGCTGGTCCTGTAACTGCAGTGCCTCTTGCACCCATCGGGGGTGATATAGCAACTATTGATTGTTGATTTGGAAGTGGTGGTTGAGCAGAACTCAAAATTGGAGGTGGTACATTGATTGTTAAAACAGAAGTGATCGAAAAGAGAAAAGAGGTTGAAACTATGTTCTAATTGTGGTGCTCTCTCTCTCTCTCTCTATCTATCTCTCTCTCTCTCTACGTAGGTTTGTTTTTGCGGTGTGAAAGAAGAGAGAAAAGGGGTGTTTGAATTTTGAAAGGTGAAAAATTAGATAAAATGCACGCCCAGGAGTTCAAAATTTTGAGAATCTGCACACTTGCTTCTTTGGAGGTTCTAACTGCAGAACACTTTTGGATAAGGGGATGCAGAAATACTTCTTTAGGTAACATCACAAGGATTTTCGGAACCTAAGGCATATGCATAGAAGAGTTGTACATTGAGCTTAATTTCTTGTAAACTCTTAATTTTCAACACTCTCTTTCTTATATACATTATATATAGTAATAGATATATATGTATATATATATATATATGTATATATATGTTTGTCTGATGTTCGTTTTACCCGTTGTCCGCATCCGTGAGTTGGGATGTAATATGAGTATGTTCATATATGTATTATATATATATATATATATGTATATATATATATGGATGTATATGTTTGTCTGATGTTCGTTTTACCCGTTGTCCGCATCCGTGAGTTGGGATGTAATATGAGTATGTTCATATATGTATTTTCATGTAGTTAACTTTCCAAGTATGAATCTTTAGAGGATGTATGTATGTATGTATAAATATCCATATGCATGTTTATACTTTCAAGTATTTAGGAGGTTTTCATGTGTGGTGTATTTGTAAAATGGGAGTTTGAGAGTGGGGTGGTGGTGTCGTAAGTTAGAGGGAGGAGTTGGGGGTTTGTGGGTGTTGTTGGTATCTTGAAATGATAAGGAGAAATGGTGGTGTGGTGGGTTATATCTTGTAAGAAATCTTTCAAGTCTCATGAAGTCTTCCATGCCATACTTGCACCCATTATTTTCAATACAAATTCAAAGCATGTGAGTGTGGGTGGGCACACTTTGGCCGATTTGGGCATGGAGGTGGCTAGGATTTGTTTTTTTTTTATAAACTTTATTTAGACATGTGACATTTAGTTTAGATATTTTGATCATTAGTAGAACTCTTGCATCATTAGGATAGTTAATGGTGTTTAGGGTAGTAACTAGTCTTAATTAGTTCACTAAGTTAGTGTATTAGGTGTTAAGATAGTAAAAAATGCCACTAGTTGAGTTGTCGGATTAATTTCGGACAATATGTGACAGATGCGTGACTGTACCGGCACTAATGTCTTGGAGCTAACCTTGATATCTTTAGTGGCGTTTGTAATATTTCATATCGTATATGGGTCATATGATCTTCAAAAATGCTGAAATTTAGTTGCTAACAAAGTGTAGTTGTTTAAGTATACTCGGATTAGACAATTTAATTTTAGGTGTTTTCCGGAAAGTTAAAGTATTGTGGCAAACGATACCCCTAACTAGGGGTTTTAGTATATATATTTGTGATGATACGCTTTCGTATCATTCATTAGTTGTTTAGGACCGTTTCTGAACCTCCTGGCATGAATTGTGTGTTCGGGTGAATAGTATTTTCAGCATTGTTCGCCAACATATTAGGAGATAGTAATTCGTTTTCTCGCGACGCGACAAAAGTAACAATATCAATTGTCAAGTTTAAGTATGTCCTACCATTGCTAGACTTGTATGACCTAACTATGTATAAATTAAGCCACAAATAAACGCAATTAAATGTATATATAGTAGTTAAGTTGTACGAAATTACCATGAATTTTGTCGGTTGTCACAGACTCATCATCCGAACTATCACAATCCTCAACAATGACAATGACTGGAGGATCCTGATTCTGTGCGGTTGTGGAATCTTTAACATCAGCTGACTGAACTTGATTGGAGGATATGTCTTTTTTAAATATGAGCCCAGCTGCGAATTCCTCAATGTCTAATGAGACCGATGGCTCAAAATGAGGCATATCCTCCTCATCAGGCAGCTTGGTATAACCGTGTCTTATCGGCGAGGACACGATTGATACCCAATGCATTTGACATTACCTTTCTTCTTTTGTATGTCTATGATGTGATCCAACATATATCGTGAGTTGGAATAGCTATCCAACTTAAGTTGGATCACATCACTTTCACACTTTGCACAGGCTAATTCCTTTTTTGTTTCCTCGAGCATGTTAATGTAGTTGTTAATGGCCGTTGCTTTCATGAAACAGTTTTCGTTAACTCAGACACGTCTTTCTTTAAGGTCTCAATGATGGTTTT
>JARYGA010003570.1:0-49315 GCA_030545235.1 Helianthus tuberosus | reverse complement strand
GCCAATGTGAAGAAAGATATTTTGTCCTTTACATATGTTAAACTTGTACTATGGGGTGATGTAACCCTTATGCATTTTGTTTACTTCGCAAACAATGATGTAACAAGTTGCCCTAATATGTGTAGAGACTCGGTAAATATCTTATGACACATCAGTATTTATCTATTTATGCATGCTTGTTGCTGTATGAATTGATTTATATGTTTGGTGGATTGTTTGATGTCACTTATGTGGTATATATACTACTACTACTATCTCGTATGACGATATCAAACAAATGTCTAACCCTGTTGTGTTATGTTCTGACAGAACATGGCACCTAGGAGAGCTATGAACAATCAAGATTCTGATCAACCCCCTCCTCCTCTTCTACCGAGGACTGCTGAAGAATTGAACGCCCTACTGGAAGAAAGGATCTCCGCAGCTATCGCCCAATACGAGGCGAACCGCACCGAACAAAGGGGAGGACCAAGCAGTGCTAGACGTAATGGACAGGGAAATACATCTGGAGGAAACACAGCTCAAGGCTGCACCTTCAAGCAGTTTCTCGACTGCAAGCCGCTGAATTACGACGGCACTGGAGGTGCAGTGGCTTTTGTACGTTGGACGGAGAAGACCGATTCCACTATCCGTATGAGCAAGTGTACCGCGGATCAGCAAGTCACTTTTGTTACGGGGTTGTTTGTTGATGAAGCTTTGACTTGGTGGAATTTGCAAGTCCAGACTCTGGGTGATGATGCTGCGTACGGCATGACGTGGGATAAGCTAAAGGAACGAATGAGAGAGAAGTATTGCTCTCATGCTGAACTCCAAAGGTTGGAGACTGAATTCTAGCACTTGACCATGGAAGGTGCAGACATTACTGGTTATACCCAAAGGTTCCACGATTTGTCAAGAGTGATCCCCTATATGGTGACTCCCGAATTTAAGCGCGTTGAATGCTACATCTGGGGATTGGCTCCAGAGTTTCACAGCATGGTATCTTTGGCTAAACCTGAAACGATCACTCAGGCTGTAACTCTGGCTGTCAGCCTTACTGAAGATGCTGTTCATATGAAGAAGTTATCACATAACCCAACTAAAAAGACCGAGACGCATGCTGAGTCGTCTGGTGACAAGAAAAGGAAGCATGCAAACCTGAATCAAGCGACTCGTAACAAAAAGGATTCCAACAATAAGAAACGAGACCCCAACCCGCCTCAGGAGGCGAAACTCTTGCAACCATGAATGACGCTCCTGCCAGAGGATACCTGGGCACTCTGCCCATTTGCAACCAGTGCAAGCGTCATCACGAAGGAGTTTGTCGCGTCCCAAAATGCGACAAGTGTGGAAAACTGGGTCACCATACTGAGAACTGTTGGGGAAAAGGAAATGGAAATGGTAATAGAAACGGGAATGGAAACCGCAACGGTGCTGGTAATAGAAACGGTGGTGGAAATGGCAATGGCATTGGTAACCGGAATGGTAATGGAGCTGGGCAGAACCAAGGATGCTTTGGTTGTGGAAGCAAGGATCATTTCATGAAAGATTGCCCAAGGGGGAACAATGCTCAGGCTCGAGCATTTGTGATTGGAGCAAGGAACGCATGCGAGGACCCTAATGTGGTCACCGGTACGTTTCTCGTTAACAATCACTTTGCATCCATACTATTTGACACTGGTGCCGATTATAGCTTCATGTCTGTGGAATTTAAACGTATGCTTGGAATAGAATCTAGTAGATTAGATATTCCTTATTCCATAGAACTAGCCAATGGTAAACTTGTTGAATCGGGCGAAGTTGTTAGGGGTTGCTCATTAGAACTTGGTGAGCGAAGATTTAGCATCGACCTCTTACCTATTCAATTGGGTAGCTTCGATGTAGTGGTCGGAATGGACTGGTTGTCTAAGAACAAGGCTGAAGTTGTTTGTCACGAGAAAATCATTCGCATCCCTCTGGCGAATGATGAAACTCTCATCGTACATGGAGAAAAAAGAGACGCGCCTCTGCGAATCATCAGTTGTATGAAGGCGCAGAAGTGTTTGAGGAAAGGATGTGTTGCTTTCCTGGCGCACGTTGTAGATAAAAAGGCTGAGGAGCCGAAACTCGAAGACATTCCCGTGGTGAAGGAATTCCCTGATGTTTTTCCCGAAGATCTGCCAGGATTACCTCCGCAACGACAAGTCGAATTTCATTAGACTTGGTTCCAGGAGCCGCTCCTGTAGCCAAGGCACCCTATCGGCTTGCACCATCCGAGATGCAAGAATTATCTACACAACACCAGGAGTTGTTGGATAAAGGATTCATAAGGCCAAGCTTCTCGCCTTGGGGAGCTCCAGTATTGTTCGTGAAGAAGAAGGATGGAACTCTGCGGATGTGTATCGATTATAGAGAACTGAATAAGCTCACTATCAAGAATCGGAACCCACTACCGAGGATTGATGACTTATTCGATCAATTGCAAGGATCGAGCTACTATTCCAAGATCGACCTTCGCTCTGGGTACCATCAGTTAAGAATCCAAGAGGAAAGTGTACCAAAAACTGCATTCAGAACGCGTTATGGGCATTACGAATTCCTTGTGATGCCATTCGGATTGACAAACGCACCAGCGATATTTATGGATCTGATGAAGCGCGTATGCAAACCATATCTCGATAAATTCGTGATTGTATTTATCGATGATATCCTGATTTACTCGCGAACAAGAGAAGAGCACGAGCAACACCTCAGAACCATTTTGGAACTACTGAAGAAAGAGAAACTTTATGCAAAGTTCTCAAAGTGTGAATTATGGATTCGCGAAGTACAGTTCCTTGGTCACGTTGTGAACGAGAAGGGTATTAATGTAGACCCAGCCAAGATAGAAGCAATAAAGAATTGGGAAGCCCCCAAAATCCCAACTGAAGTTCAACAATTTTTGGGCTTAGCGGGCTATTACCGACGATTTATCGAGAATTTCTCCAAGATAGCTCAACCGCTGACAACCCTTACGCAGAAAGACAAGAAGTATGACTGGGGTGATAAGCAGGAAGAAGCCTTCCAACTGCTCAAAAATAAGCTATGCGATGCACCGATACTATCCTTACCCGAAGGCACTGAAGACTTCGTGGTATACTGCGACGCTTCGCGTCAAGGTTTGGGTTGCGTGCTCATGCAACGCCAAAAAGTCATCGCTTACGCTTCAAGACAGTTGAAGGTGCATGAAAGGAATTACACCACGCATGACTTGGAGCTAGGCGCGGTGGTATTCGCCTTGAAGAGCTAGCGACACTATTTATATGGTACTCGATGTACAATCTTCACAGATCACAAAAGCCTACAACACATATTTGATCAGAAGGAATTAAACATGCGTCAACGACGCTAGGTCGAGCTGCTGAACGATTATGACTGTGAGATTAAGTACCACCCTAGAAAGGCAAACGTTGTAGTGGACGCGTTAAGACAAAAAGAAAGGGTTAAGACCCTAAGGGTTCGAGCATTGGAAATGATTATTCGAATGAATCTCACTGCACGCATTCATGACGCACAAAAAGAAGCCCTTAAGATGGAAAATCGTAGAGCTGAATACCTCTGGGGTATGCTGAAGAATTTGGTGCCAAACAAAGAGGGAACCTTGTACTTTAAGGGGCGTATTTGGGCTCCGCTCTATGGCGGTTTGCGAGAAGTCATCCTTAATGAAGCTCACAAGTCGAGATACTCGATCCATCCAGGATCGGACAAAATGTATCAAGACTTGAAGGACTACTATTGGTGGCCGAGGCTTAAAAGCGACGTTGTTGTTTATGTTGGAAAGTGCCTAACCTGTGCTAAGGTTAAGGCTGAATGTCAGAAACCGTCTGGACTACTGCAACAACCAGAGATACCCATGTGGAAATGGGAGCAAATCTCGATGGACTTCATAACAAAATTACCCAGGACCCCTAGGGGGCACGATATGATATGGGTGATAGTCGATCGGTTAACAAAATCTGTGCATTTCCTACAGATCCAAGAGAAGGATAGCACTGGAAAGCTTGCTGAGTTGTACTTGAAAGAAATCATGGCACGTCATGGAGTGCCTATCTTAATTATTTCAGACAGAGATGGACGTTTTGTCTCAAGGATCTGGCAATCCTTTCAGGAAGCCTTTGGATCTCAACTAGATCTAAGCACGACCTTCCATCCGCAAACAGACGGCCAGAGCGAACGGACCATACAAACGCTTGAAGATATGCTTCGCGCATGTGTTATGAACCTAGGCAGTAGCTGGGATACTCATCTACCTTTAGTTAAGTTTTCCTACAATAACAGTTATCATACGAGCATAAAAGTCGCACCGTTCGAAGCTCTGTATGGTCGTAAGTGCCGCTCGCCATTATGTTGGGCAGACGCTGGAGACAAACGTATGGTTGGTCCTGAACTTGTGCAAGAGACAACCGATAAAATCATGCAGATCCGAGAGTGCATTAAGGCGGCTTTAGATCGACAAAAGAGCTACGCTGATCAAAGACGAAAACCCTTAGAATTCGAGGTGGGAGACAAAGTTTTGTTAAAGGTCTCACCTTGGAAGGGCGTGGTAAGATTCGGAAAACGTGGAAAGCTGAATCCACGATACATCGGACCATTCAAGATCTTGGAAAGAATTGGTACCGTGGCGTACAAGTTGGAATTACCGGAAGAACTTAACGGAGTACATGATACGTTTCATGTGTCCAACCTCAAGAAGAGTCCAACCCAAGAAACAGTGATCATCCCTACGGATGAAGTGCATATCGACGACACACTCCGATTTACAGAACAACCCGTTGAGGTTACAGACTGGAAAGTCAACAAGACCCGAAGGAGTAGTGTCAAACTTGTCAAAGTACGTTGGAACTCTAGGCACGGACCCGAGTACACGTGGGAACGTGAAGACCAGTTTAAAGAAAAGTACCCCCACCTGTTCAAGAAAACTCCTGCGAGAGTTAGCTCAGCCTGAATTTCGGGAAGAAATTCTTTTAACGGGGGGAGACTGTGACAACTGACACAAAACCGGTAATTTCCGTACAATTTAATTATTATTTAAAATCTGCAATTATGTGCTTAAATGTTAACATTGTCTGATTACATGCTATACAAGTGAATTCATGCACGTTTTATACTTCAAATATTGCTTATTGCATTACTGTTAGCGTTGCGTCAGAAAGACTAGTAAACTCATCGGTAAGACACACTGTGTCAGCAACTCTGCAGAAAGCAGTCAGGCAATAGAATTGGGGCCTAGGAGTAGGTCCAACGTCTAAAATACATTGAAACCCAAGAACGTATACAAGGGTTAACATATAGACTTTCCGGAAGCTATAATATGCACTAAAAAGCACCCGAAACACACTTTAAATACTGGATTTTGTACATTTAAGCATATTTCAGCAAAATTCAGCATTGTAACAAGTTAGTAACATGTAAAAATACGACTAAATGGTCCTGAATGCTTTCCTAAGTGTCGGGAATTAAAAGTGTCACTAAAGGGTACTTAAGATCACTAAACGAAGTAGTTTGACACTTTAACGAACCGGTATCTAACCGAATAACCGGACACTACCCGAAACATCAAAATTATACTAGAAGCATTGTTTATTTATTTCTGAGCTAGTTATGATCCCTGAACACCCTAACACACTACATAACACATCATATGCATGAACACTAATCAATACACTTAAATCCTAACTAGATCTCCTACTATCCATTAAACTTACACTTTACCCCCCCCCCCCTCTTTGGTTATGGACGGTCACAAGGGTGTGGACCCACCCTTGATTTCCCAAAGATCTCCCTTGATTCTATATGATCTTATAAGATTGGCTATAGATCTTGTATGTACTACTAAAGACACATTACACATTGGATATTTCTTAAACATGTTTATAAGTATGAACCACAAGATCAAGGCCTCATTACCTCACACCACACTTCATCCTCCATCTTTCTCCCTCTCCTCTCCCCACTCTCGGCCGACCCACATCCACCATACCACCACCATCTTCAACTAATACCATCCATTTCCAAGCTCATCCTAAGGTGCAAGAAGGTGTTTAAGGAGGTTTGGAGCTTGTGGATCTTGAAGGACCTCTTCCATTGGCTTTTATCCAACACTTTTATCAACTACAACTTCTAGTGTTCTTCCCTAGCCTTGTGCTAGTGGTGAGGCCCTCATGATCTCTTATTACTTCATATATTATTGGTTAAAAGATGATATACATTGTTAATCTTGAAGAACGCTAAACAACATGATCATGAAACTTTAACATAAACTTAATAACATAAGAATACATGTTGATTGTGTTGATTTGCTTCTTAATGATTGATTATTTGTGTTAGTGGTATTGGACATCATAAGAAACCTACTAGATTGTGATTAAACACATGATCTAGTAAGTTAAGGTGGTGATCTTGTGAAAGACCAAGATCATCATGCTTTATGTCTTCATGAACTTGAATGATGAAATTGGTTTTCATATGTAAAGATGATTTAAACAAAATACAAATCTTGTAAATAGATGATTACAAAAATAATTTTCTCAAGAAACCAAGTTCATTTATAAGATTTACAAAGTCATGGTTTCTAAGTAAACTCGTCACATTTTTAGTGTTTAAACAAGACTAGAAATATGTTTGTAACAAGAAAAATACAAAAGAATTATTTTTAGAAAAATCATCTTACAAGTTGTAAATGACTAAATCTTTCATGAATGTGATTTAGAAACAAATAAATATGTTTTTAAGGGTAACTCAACCTACTAAATAACATGGTAAGTTACTACAAGTTTTTACAAAAACTTCAAGTTCATGATGTAGAGTAAATTGCTTGATTTTGACACTCGGTAAGTGTTGAATGAGTTGATGATTGTTTGTGATGATTTTAAAAGAAAATAAACACATGTTTTAAAAACATGGGAAACCTCCATTTTTAGGGGAAACCATGTCAAAATTTCTATAAAATTTTGACACTTAGAAAAATATAAGTTTCGGTGAGACTTATTCCCTAAAAATTAACATAAAAATATTTACCAAGGTTTCCCTAATTTTTGTGTAAATTTCAAGATTAAGATATGACGATTTCTTCAAGATAAAATGTTAGTGCAGTTTGTCTGTCAACTTCGTCTGGTATCAAGTCTTGCATTATTCATGGCACGATCAATCAAGACCAAAGACTAAAGACTCGACGCCGAAGACTTCGTCAACATCCAAGGGGGAGTCTGTTGGTGCATCTACTGTCTGTTAAATTCGTCTTAATCAAGTCTTATGTCTAGATAGGATAAATGAGTGCACAACGGAGTGGAAATTAGGGTTAGATTGCATGTTAGTATGTAATTTCGCTTGAAGAGTGACATGGATATGTTCAAGCGAAATCAACACATGTGATTTCGCTTGAACAGGGCTGTGACATCCTCAAGCGAAATCATGTTGCTTATATATAGGTGTGTGCTGTGTCATTTCAAAAAAAAACCTGGTCATTAGTTCTGAGCCGAGGTGTTGTCCGTTTGTCATTTGAATGTGTAAAAAGCTCAAGATTGATCAATAAAGAGATAATTAGAAAGGAACAAGCTGTTTGACATTGTTTGCATTGATTCCGCCTTTGCAAATGATGATGAACTACTCAAACTGACTGTTTAGGGTCACTCGACGATCCAACAAGTGGTATCAGAGCTCAGGACGAGGAGTTCATACCAATTCAGCTTGAAATCACCGGATTTTCTCACTTCTACTCATTCTTTTCTGATTTGAACAAAATTTCACGGTTGAAATGGCCTGATTTTCACATATATCAAGAGAAACATAGTGTTAACTAATCCTTGAAAGTTTTGAACTAAAATTCGGCTTAAAACTTGATCAAAAACATAATTTCACTTGAAAACTGTTCTAACATTGCTGATGTCATCATGATTTCGCTTGAAACTGTTGTGGATTTCAAGTGAAATCAGATTTCGCTTGAAAGTTAGAGCAAAATAAGTGATTTCGCTTCAAGTAACCTGATTTCGCTAGAGCTTGAATTGCTATTCCGCTTGAAAAAGCTATCTTTCTTAACAGCTGATTTCGCTTGAAGCTATTTCGCTTCAATTGATTCCGCTTGAATCTGTATTTTTCAAAACCAAGAACTTTCTAAGCATTTGTTTGTTTGTTTGCAGGTGATTCCGAGATAATTCAAGGATATAAAATCATGGAAAAAATTACTCCTGTCAAAGACACAAAAAGTGAAGAAGTAAAATACAAAGAAAGACAACAGAGAGCTCATTGGAGGTTGATGAGAATTTCTCGTGTATACAGTGAAGCTAAGAAGGCAAAGAGATGGGATGTGAGTAGAGAATGTTACCTTGATCCTCAAGGAAACATTGCTATTGATGCGAAAACTCTTAGTAAGGAAGCTCTCATTGAATATTTTGCTGCAGAAGAAGACGCCCAACAGAGAGAATGGTGGGGAGGTGGAGAAGAGAAAGAAAAAGATAAAGAGAAAGAAGAATCGAAGAAAAACGAAACTTCAAATTGTGAACTTGTGTGCTCAAAATGCGAAAAATCCGAAGCAGACAATGTCAAACTCTTGAAAGATGTGGAGAGTTTGACATTGGAAGTCAAAAATTTAAAAGAAAATGAAAAAGATTTTCAAAATAAAATAACAGGTTTTGAAAATGAAAAATTAAAAATTGAAAAAGATTTTAAAAATCAGATAAAAATTTTAGAAAATGAAAAATCGATTTTTGGTAAAAATAATATTGAAAAGCAAAATAAAATAAATTCTCATCTTGAGAAAATCATTCAGCTTGAAAAGGAAGCTGAATGTGCTAGAAATAGAATTGAAGAGTTAGAAAATAAATTGAACGGCTTTGAGACTTCGTCATCTATACCAGATCTTGTATGTCCAAAACCGATCAATTCAGTTCCAATAAGTGACAATGTCACAAATTATAACAAAGTCATAATTGAAGATTGTGATGATAAATCTGATGATGAAAATGAGAAAAATGAGAAAAGAAATTTTTTTTTGGAATTACAAGAAAAATTTTAAAACACTACTTTACATTCTACTGAAATAGGTGAATGCTCAAAGCAAAAACCTATTAAGAAGAATGTAGAACAAAAACAAGAGGTTAAAAATTTGAAAAACTTTCAAAAAGAAAATAAAAGATCATCAGTTCAATCATCCAATCATTATGAAAAATCACAAAAATCTGAAAATAAAAACTCACAAAAAGTTGGTAATAAGTGGTGCAGGTTTGACCACAGTTCTCAAATGCCAAATCAAGGATACAAGAAAGGACTTGACTACCACAAGGCAAATCAATGTTATGATCTAAGTGTGTGGTATGAAGATGGTGTATGGTATGAAAGTAAGGAAAGGTATGATAACAGAGTGTGTTACGCATGTGGTTATCAGGGACACATTGCTGTTAACTGCCAAACTCAAAGATTTGATTCAAGAAGATGCTATGACTGTGGATTCAAAGGTCATATTGCCAGAGATTGCCCAAGGAGATCAAAAAGAAGATCGAGGGAAGAATCTCATGGACAAATGTATGAATCAGTCAAGGTTGAAGAAAAGCCCAAAAGACAGAAAAAGAAAAAGGAGAAAGTGAAGTTATCACAGGGGCAGAAAGATCGACTGAGGAAGAAGAGAAAGAAAGTTAAAGAATATTTGGAAAAGATTTTGTCCTCGGATACAACTGGTAATCCGAGAAAAAGTTCTGATGAATTGCTCCACTCGACTGTAAAGTCAAGTAAAACGAACTCATCAGATACAAATCTGAGGACAAAAGGGTTGATAAAGAAAGAAAAATTAACTAATCAAACCGATGAACAATCAAAGAAAGTTGATTTTTCAGATAAAGCCTTTATCAAAGTTTTTAAGTATAAAAATGACAATGAAAAATTGTGCGTGTCACAGGTTGAAAAATTTGGAAAGGTTAAACATTGCAGGGATTGGGTTCCAATAGAAAATGGCAATGAATTTGTTTCTAGGAAAACAAAAGAGTCATCTTCTAGCAATGATTTTGTTTCTACGGAAGCAAAAGAATCATCTTCTGGCGATGAATTTGACTTGTCAAAGTCAAAAGAGCCACGTTCTGGCAATGATTCTGACTCGTCAAAGTCAGAAGAGCCACAATCAGGCAATGAAACTGACTCGAAAAAGTCAGAAGAGCCACTAATTGAGGTAAAAAGTGATGAATCTGAATTGTCAAAATCACCCAAGGCTGGTCAGGCTTGGGTGAATCTGTTTAAATGAAAAACCTGACTTGCCGGAACTCCCAGGTTGGTAAGTGTGGAGTAGGAATCGGCATCTTTCTTGAGAAATTAACAGGTTGGTAACTGTGATATTTCGAATTACAAAAGATTAATCAAGGACATTAAGTTGTACTTGATTTATCTTTCCGACAAGTGGTTGAAGAAAACAAGGTGATGAAACCCCGAATTTGTGAAATGACACACAAAGCTAATTTTTCGGAAAAACCATTTTTGATTAAAACAAACTTAAGTGTTTTGAAATCATATTGGGAAAATAGTTTGTTGTCAGGGGGAGTTCTGATTGTTTATGCCAAGTGAATGGCGAATTGAAGTGATTTGATATCAGTTTGTCACTTTACCTTGTACAGTTTATTTTCAAATTTTCCTTTGAAAATCAAAATTGAAACATATTTTGATTTTAGGGGGAGAAAAATTTTAAAAAAAAATTAGAAAATTTGAAAATGCCAAAAACATTGAAAAAGCAAAAATGAGTTTTGTTGTGAATAAGAGGAAATGATAGTAAATCAGTGGACTATCACAGCATGCTAAAGAAATGAAATGTCAAAAGTGATAAACGGTCTCACTAAGGATGTGACGATAGGCTCAGCTAGACTAGTAGATTTGCGATAACGATACAAACTTAACTGAAAAAGCCTAGTTCTAGTGGGAAACATGGTTGAAAGCATAGTACTTAGTTTTGTCCTTCTTGATTGTGTACCTACTCAGTAATCGCTGAATGTCAAAAGATATAAAACCGGTTAAGTCTGTGAACTTTCATAACTTGCTGAAAAGTCACTGTGATTCTGTGTTTTCATTTTGCAAAGATTTAAACTTGTTTTATTTCTTTATTTTGTTTAAGCATTGGACATCCTCTGCGTATACGTGAGTATCGACCCGGATGTTATTGCCTAAATGTTCTGCTTTATTTTCTTTGGTGTTTCGTTTAAGCTTTGGATCACCTCTGCGTATACAGGAGTATCGACCTGGTGGTTAAAGCCTAAACAACTTCAACTTATTTTGTTTTCTTATTTTGTTTAAACATTGGACTTTCTCTGCGTATACGGAAGTATCGACCTGATTGTTAATGTTTAAACATTCTGAGTTGTTTTCGCACATATCACAGTTGATGAAAGTTTAAAGGCATTACTTGGGTCAGTGTATTGCATGATGAGGGGATATGCTGAGATCGTGGGGTCCATAAGAATTTAGTGCAAAATTAATATACCTTAACGTATCAGTAAGCATTTCGAAAGTTTTTAGATTGAGTTTAAGAGGACAACTATATCGTCAATCTATATGAATCGTTTAGAACTTAAAATGTTTAAAGCTTAATGGTGCTAGTGATTTGTCTCATGAACTGATATGATCCTCTTACATAAACTCACAAAAATATTGTCTGTATATATTTCTTTACTGCATTTCTATAAAAACAAAAATCCAAAAATATTGTGTTTAGTTTTAAATTTTGAAAAATACAAAAAGATTTTCGACAACAGATGTTGGAAAGCGGATTTTCAAAATTCTGAGTGCTAAACATGATGAACTACATTGGGTTGGGAAGTTTGTTGAAAACTGTGAATGTTATATACAATGAAAGATTGTATGTGTAGTTAATCAAGGTCATTCACATGAACTTGATGTAACTATACAGATTGAGGAATGAATGATTTCTAACAGTAAGTTTCTTAAATCTAAATGTTATAAATTTGTGAAACTTATGTTGTGGTAGAGGATGTGCATGTGACAATCTAGAACTTCATGGCACAAATTGTGTAAAGTTTGAATCAGAAAATAAATTCCAGCTTATCGAAAGGGGGAGTTTATATTCTGGATCAACAATCAAATTGAAGTTTGAAGAATGAGACTGATAGAGGTTAAAGGAGCTTTACAGTGTTAGACATTTTGGATGAGCGCAAAGACTGATGAAGACTTTGAAGACTCGACACTGCAGACTTCGTCGACATCCAAGGGGGAGTCTGTTAGTGCAGTTTGTCTGTCAACTTCGTCTGGTATCAAGTCTTGCATTATTCATGGCACGATCAATCAAGACCAAAGACTAAAGACTCGACACCGAAGACTTCGTCAACATCCAAGGGGGAGTCTGTTGGTGCATCTACTGTCTGTTAACTTCATCTTAATCGAGTCTTATGTCTAGATAGGATAAATGAGTGCACAACAGAGTGGAAATTAGGGTTAGATTGCATGTTAGTATGTAATTTCGCTTGAAGAGTGACATGGACATGTTCAAGCGAAATCAACACATGTGATTTCGCTTGAACAGGGCTGTGACATCCTCAAGCGAAATCATGTTGCTTATATATAGGTGTGTGCTGTGTCATTTCAAAAAAAAAACCTGGTCATTAGTTCTGAGCCGAGGTGCTGCCCGTTTGTCATTTGAACGTGTAAAAAGCTCAGGATTGATCAATAAAGAGATAATTAGAAAGGAACAAGTTGTTTGACATTGATTCCGCCTTTGCAAATGATGATGAACTACTCAAACTGACTGTTTAGGGTCACTCGACGATCCAACATAAAAAAAAGGTGATATTAAGTACGTATATTTTTGAGGAAAATATATATATTTATTGGTCACCAAATTTTGTGCTAAATGTATGTAGTATGTATTGTATGTAATAGTGTATTAGGACTTGAAAATACACTAAACACTCCTAAGGAGTAAAAATACAAAAAATACACATACAACATGTATAGACGAATACACGAAAATATATTTCTTAACACACTATTTAACTTGGACAAGTTATGAACTTAAAATGTATTTTGAACGAAGATATAACTCGGATGAAATTCTAAATTTTGTGTTAGGAAATAAATTACGGTCTGAGCCAAAGAAGTGTTCTGCTGACACTTAAAATTCTAAATTTTGTGTTAGGAAATAAATTACGAAAATACGTGCATAACTGTATTTATTTGTATGTGTTATTTGACTATTTTTTAGTTTACAGTATGAGTGATCAAGGACCCTCAGACATGAATCGTCAGTTGTCTGATTCACCTAGGAGTGATGGTACCTCTTCATAGCCTGCCCTTTCTGGGTATACTGCTGATCAGGAAGAAGGAATGTATGCTTTTAAAGCTCAGTCAGAAGAGCCATTCCCTTACAAAAGGAGAGGATGGTTTAGTAAGGAAGCTTTTGCTCGTAGGAAAATAATGCGAAAGTTGCAACAGCAAAGAGTTTTAGCAGCCGCTAAGCGAAAAACAGATGCCCATACACAGGATATGCTTAATAGAAGCCTAGCTAATTTCCATATCCTAGCTACAACTGCTGCTGACCCGAGTCTGGAACAACTAGTAGCCCCACAACCACAAAACCCAGACCAACCCATGGAGATAGAAAATCCTGACAACCAAGTGGAGATGCATGACTTTAACCCAGAAGAAATCCCTAGAGTACCTGCACCAAACCCCCTAGATCCAAATTACGACCCCTGGTGGGACGATAATAGGGACTTTGTGCAACATTACCCTATCCAGGAATACCCACCCATACAGAACATATAAGCCTATCCAGGTATGGACCCTTTAGATCCCTATTACCATGATGAATATATTAGGGAGATCTTAGAAGATCCTTACCGATTTCAGGCTTTGTCACCCCATATCAGGAACCCGCACCCCAGATTCCAAACCCAGTCCTAGAACCTGCACCCCCAATGAGTGCAGAAAACGTGCAAGTACTTAGGACTTTCGGGGAGGAAATTTTAGAAAGCAGTGAGAGAATGCGTCAGGTGGGAGAGCGTCTCGTATGGAAATACGATGAGCGCAATATGGATTTTTTGATGAATCCATACCCGTGAATGTGATGATAGAAACAGTAATAATAATAATAATAATAATAATAATAATAATAATAATAATAATAATAATAATAATAATAATATAATAAAATAAAATAAAATAAAATATGTGTGTATGGATGCATATTACTATTAGCGTGATTCTATTTCTGTTGGTATTGTAATTTTTATTTCAGTACTAGTGTGTAATAGATGCATAATAGTATATGAATAGAGTAAAAGTAGCAATGATCTACATTTTTTGCTAGATTGAGTGTCATGTGATTAACTATATTAAGATATTATTTGTGATATTAATATGGGGAAAATGTTTAAAATTCAGATTGCCGACGAAGGAAATCAAGGAAATCTGAATAACGATAACCAGAGTAACATTAACATGGTTAATGAGAATCCGAGCATCAATAACAATGGAAACCAGATGGATAATAGTGCCGTTCAACACATAGTGGCACAAGGAATCATAGATGCCATACCATTTATTATTCAAACGGTTCAAGAAGCGAATAATAAAAGTAAATATAGCAGTAAGCGACCAATCGAACCAGAAAACAGTGTTAACAATGGACCTGTACTTCAATTGCCCATTCCCAAAAGAAGAAGAACCATGCCTTATGGTTGTTCTTATAAAGAATTCTGGTCCTGTAAACCAATAGAATTCTAGGGCAATGAAGAACCTATTGCAGCCCTACGCTGGATAGAAAAGACTGAGGTTGTTCTGAAAATAAGTAAATGTGCGGAAGAAGACAAAATCATGTTTGCTTCCAATCTATTCAAGAATTCAGCCTTAGAATGGTGGAACACTATCCTTCAGTCTAGAGGAAGTGATAGGGTTTATAGTATGGATTGGGAAGAATTTAGGAATATGGTAGAAAGGAAATTCTGTCCTCCTAATGAAAAGGAGCAGATAGCAAACAAATTCCTAAACCTTAGGATGACTAGTGTGGATAGTAAGGGTACACTAAGTTATTCTTCGAATATGCTAGGATAGTGCCAACCCTTGCCTCACCAGTACCAGTGTTAATCTCCCGCTATATCTGGGGATTAATTGGAGAGATTAGACATGTAGTCAAGGCAGCTAGACCTCAAACTATAGAAGAAGCTGTAGAACTAGCCAATACATTGACAGATGAATTAATCCGTACTAGAGAAGAAGATTAGAGGAGGAACCTAACCCAAAGACTTACTCAAGAATTCCGTTCTGGAAATTACAATCATAGGAATATGGGTTCTACCTCTGCACCATACTGCAAGGTCTGCAAGAAAAAGCATTCGGGAAAATGCTCCACTCTTTGCAATTATTGCAAGATGCCAGGACACAAGGAAGAAAATTGCAGGAAGAAATCCAGTAATGGATTATGCTACAACTGTGGGGAAAAAGGTCATATCAGGCCAAACTGTCCAAAACTAACCCCAGCTGCAAACAACAAGAATACTAAAAATGCTAGAGCATTTGTTCTGACTGCAGATGAAGCCAAGATAATTCCAGATGTCATAGCTGGTACGTTTTTAGTTAATGATATTTTTGCTAAAGTATTATTTGACTCTGGTGCAAACCAAAGTTTTATTAATACATCATTTTGCAAATTCCTAAATCAATCATTAACTAAACTACCACAAGAATGCTTAGTAGAGACAGCTAATGGAGAAACCGTTAGGATTTCTGAAATCTTGCAAGGAGCAAGAATAGAAATTTTAAATCAGAAATTTATAGCAAACCTATATCCCATGAATCTGGCAGGATTTGATGTTGTTTTAGGAATGGATTGGTTGATAGCCAATAAAGCCAGTATTTTATGTGATCAAAAGTCAATTCAAGTAAATTCACCAAAAGGTAAAACGATCACAATTAAAGGATATAAACCCTCTAGGTCCACTAAGTTCATCTCTGTGATGAAAATTGCAAGTTATATAAGAAAAGGTTCTATAGTGTATTTGATTTCCATAATCACTAACACTAAATGAAAAGATTTAAAAGATATTCCAGTAGTATCTCAGTTTTCAGATGTCTTTCCAGAAGAATTACCAGGACTACCTCCAGACAGAGAAGTTGAATTCAGAATTCACCTGCTACCAGGAACATCACCAATTGCCAAAGCACCTTATCGTTTGGCACCTGCAGAAATGCAAGAATTGAAGAAACAATTAGACGAATTGTTAGAGAAGGGATTTATACAACCAAGTTCGTCGCCATGGGGAGCGCCGATACTATTTGTTAAAAAGAAGGACGGATCAATGCGTATGTGCATTGATTACCATGAATTAAACAAAGTCACGATTAAGAATCGGTACCCATTACCGAGAATCGATGATCTGTTTGATCAACTGCAAGGAGCTCGATTTTTCTCAAAAATCGATTTAAGATCAGGATATCATCAATTAAAGGTACAGGAAGAGGACATTCCTAAAACCGCATTCAGAACGAGGTATGGCCATTATGAATTTACTGTCATGCCATTTGGTTTAACCAATGCCCCAGCTGCATTTATGGACATGATGAACCGAATATGTAAGCCATATTTGGATAAATTCATAATTGTTTTTATAGATGATATTCTAATTTACTCTAAGAGTACAGAAGATCATGCAAAGCAATTGCACGCACTTTTGAGTTTATTGAGAAAGGAAAAGCTTTACGCTAAGTTTTCAAAGTGCGAGTTTTGGTTAGAACAGGTACAATTTCTTGGACACCTAGTAAATCATGAAGGAATTCAGGTAGATCCAACAAAGATCGAGGCAATTACTAAATGGAAAATCCCTGAGTCACCAACCGAGGTTAGAAGTTTCTTAGGATTGGCCGGTTATTATAGAATATTCATTCGAGATTTCTCTAGAATAGCCATTCCTTTAACTAAATTAACCTGTAAATCGGTTAAGTTTGAATGGGGATTAAAACAAGAAGAAGGATTTAGAATCCTTAAGCAAAGATTAACCCATACACCCATACTAGCGTTACCAGAAGGAACTGAAGACTTTGTAGTCTATTGTGACGCTTCCAAGTTAGGTTATGGATGTGTATTAATGCAACGTCAAAAGGTCATAGCTTACGCATCTAGACAACTTAAGAATCATGAAGAAAATTATTCAACACATGATTTAGAATTAGGAGCTATAATTTTTGCTCTTAAGATTTGGAGACATTACCTTTATGGTAGTAAGTTTACCATATTCACTGATCATAAAAGTTTAAGGTATGTTTTTGGGCAAAAGGAGTTGAATATGAGACAAAGACGCTGGATGGAATTGCTTAGTGATAATGATTGTGATATCCAGTATCATGAAGGAAAAGCGAATGTAGTGGCAGATGCTTTAAGCCAAAAATATCATGAAAAACCAAAAAGGGTACGTTCTCTTAAATTAAATTTGCAAGTAGATTTAAATGATCAAATAAGAGAAGTACAAGAATCAGTAATCAAGGAAGATACTGAAAAGCTAAAAGGTATGCTAAAGGAATTAGAACAAGGAATAGATGGAATTTGGAGATTCCATAAAAAGAGAATGTGGATACCTAAATTAGGAAACCTACGTCGTCGTATTTTAGAAGAAGCCCATAAATCTAAGTATACGATGCATCCAGGAAGTGATAAAATGTACCAGGATTTAAGGAAAAATTTCTGGTGGATAGGAATAAAAAAGGACATAGCAGCTTATGTTTCTAAATGTTTAACGTGTTCACAAGTCAAAGCTGAACACCAGAAACCCTCAGGTTTGTTACAGCAATTAGAAATGCCAGTATGGAAATGGGAATTAATAACAATGGATTTTGTTACTAAATTACCCAAAACAAAGAAAGGAAATGATACAATCTGGGTGATTGTAGATAGGCTAACCAAGTCAGCTCATTTCCTACCAATGAAAGAAACTTTCAGTATGGAACAATTAGCCAAATTGTATGTAAATGAAATTGTTTCTTTACATGGCATTCCTTTATCAATTGTTTCTGATAGGGATAGCCGCTTTACCTCTCATTTTTGGTCAAGTTTCCAAAAGGCAATGGGAACTAAATTAAAGTTGAGCACAGCTTATCATCCTCAAACGGATGGACAAAGCGAAAGAACAATTCAAACAATGGAGGACATGCTTAGAGCTTGTGTAATTGATTTTGGAGGTAATTGGGACGATCACTTACCTTTAATAGAATTTTCTTATAATAATACTTATCACACAAGTATCAATGCTGCACCATTCGAAGCACTTTATGGACGAAAGTGCCGAACCCCAGTCTGTTGGGCAGAAATTGGGGAAAAGCAACTATCTGGACTTGAGATAGTGCAAGAAACAACTGACAAGATTATTCAAGTCAAGGAACGACTGAAAGCAGCACGTGATCGACAAAAGAGTTATGCTGATAACCGACGCAAGCCATTGGAGTTTCAAGTAGGAGATAAAGTATTATTGAAAGTCTCAACTTGGAAAGGAGTAGTAAGATTCATAAAAAGGGGAAAGCTAAGTCCCAGGTATATTGGACCTTTTAAGATTATTAAAAGAATAGGATCTGTAGCCTATCAGCTACAACTGCCAGAGGAAATGGCAGGAATACATGATGTGTTTCATGTATCTAATCTCAAAAAGTGTTTAGCTGATGAATCACTGATAGTACCTCTTAAGGATATAGAGGTAAATGAACAACTCAAGTTTGTAGAAAGGCCTCTACAAATTGAAGACAGGAAAATCAAGAATCTCAAGCATAAGAGACTAGTTCTAGTCAAAGTGAAGTGGGATTCCAAAAGAGGACCTGAGTATACATGGGAGCTTGAATTGGAAATGCAAAAGAAATATCCATATTTATTCCAGTAGATCTCGAGGACAAGCTCTAAAACAAGGTGGGGAGAATGTAACAACCCTCGGTAAAACCGACATTCTCATAATATTTTCGACACCCTATTATATCTTAAAATACCCTTATATCTCTTTAAATACACCCCGTATGTGAAAACCGAGCTAGAGATACGTTATAGCATTAAAAATAAAATATAAAAACTGATGTTTAAGTTGAGGCGGGCCGCGTAGGACCTCACCTCAAGCTCACGCGGGCGGTATCAAGGCTGAACCTTGACTCCGGTGAAATTATAAGTTAAGGCGGGCCGCGTAAGCTCACCTTAACTCTTACGCGGGCCGTGTGAGATCATCAAACGCGGAGACACCAGAGGCCGACACGTGTCAACATCGTGGCGGACCTACATGCAGACCCAGCTAAGCTACATGTTGACCAGATGTTGACGCGGGCCGCGTAAGCCTTCGCTTACCTTTACGCGGGCCTCGGGATTTCATTTCAACTCGTTCATTTTTGTTTCTCAATCTCGAAATCTCTGATAATAGGCATAATTTTCAAGTATAATACCCCCTAATTAGCGAAGTTCTGCTATGTTGTAAGTATTATAACCCCGGTTTCATAGTAGATACGCTGCCCGATTGATTTAGGGTTCCGTAACAACTGTCGTGGTTCTGCCCGACGTAGTTGTTGGAATGCCATCTCGGGGAGGGTATCATTAATATTTTCAAAGGGTTATGATACTAACCTATGTACATTTGTATAAATTATAGATTATATCCAGGAAACCCTTACGCGAAGTCTAAGATAGCAATGTGGGTTTATCCTCTTTTTGTTAACCTTTTTGGAATATTTTACAAAACCTTAATTGTTTTACAATGAGATTAAGCGGTGATTGAGTCTTTGTAGTTCTTCAATTACTGCCGGTATGTTACGGTTTTGTATACAAAATTTACTACACTGTGAGTAGTAAGTCGAGGATGACAGTACGTTACCATTGGACAATGAGTTAGCCAATGTGTAATATGACCCACAAGTCAGTGGATTGACAGTACTAAATGGAGTAATTGTGTAGAAATAAACAATGTGATCGCTCTCAATACTGTTTTAATTGATAAAATATTTCTTGATTAAACTGGGATTTACTCACCAGTATTTCCCGCTGACAAAATGTTTTTAAAACATGTTTCAGGTAACAAAATGTGACAGCCAATTAGTAAAAAGCCAGCTGGAGAGCACTAAAGGCTTGGGAAAAATGTGGCTATAAAAGTTACCTAAAAGATGATGTTTTAAATTCAATAAAATAGGGTTTATCCCTATGAATGTATTGTAATAAGAAACTTGGGTTTTACCCATGTAATTATTAATATCAAATATGGTGGTTTTACTCTGAAAAACATTTCCTAACTACGGTCCTGATGAAAATTTCCGCTGCCAAATTAGATAAATACCATGATACCACCGAAACTGGCTCGCGGCGGCCCGTTCTCGGGAATCAGGGATCGGGGGTTGCGACATCAAACTTACGGCCCAACACACACACACATCATCCTCCATTTTTCAATCCATTCAACACAATCTAAGGTGGTTTAGAGGTGCTAGGAGCTTAGTTAAGAAGTGTGGAAGCATCAAAACTTGAAGGACCTTCACATAGAGCCTTTATCCACCTAGTTTATCATCTTCATCATCTTGAGTTCTTCCCTAGCCTTGTGCTAGTAGTAAGCCCCTTTGTAACTTGGTTTCACTTCTTATTTAGATGATTAAAAGATTATGTGTTTGGTTAAACATGAAGATCATGAAGAAACAAGAATATAATCTTTAACATAAAGCTCCAAAATCATAAGAATCTATCTTGTTTTAGTATGCGTATGAATCTTGATTGTAGATTTCTTGTGATTATGATGTTAATCATCATAAGAAGCTTGCTAGATTGTGATTAAACACATGATCTAGCAAGTGAGTGGATGAATCTTGTCAAAAAAAAAAAAAAAAAAACAAAACGATCATCCTTTATGTGAACATGAACTTGAAAAATAAAGATGTTTTAGTGTATGATGATGATGAATACTTGTTACAAGACTTATAAAGGGATGATTTCAAAAATAGTTTTCCCAAGAAACCAAGTTTATTTACAAGATTTACAAAGTCATGAGTTCTAAGGAAACTAGTCACATTTTTAGTGGTAAATCAAAGATAGAAACATATTGCTAACAAGAAAAATACAAGAAGAAATATCTTTAGAAAATCTTCATACAAGTTGTGAAGAACTAAAATCTTCAAGAATGAGTTTTATAAACTATAAACTATGTTTTTAAGGGTAACTTAACCTACTAAATAACATACTAAGTTACTACAACGTTTTACAAAATTTCAAGTTCATGTCAAAGTGTAAATTGCGTATTTAAAGCATATGGTAAGTCCTGTTTATGTTGTTGATGATTGATGATGATTTTAAAAGATAATGATATGCTTAGAAAGCATGGAAACCTCCATTTTTAAGGGGAAACTATGGCAAATTTTTTGTAGAAATTAAACACTTAGAATGGTTTTCACATAAAAGTTGCCATAATTTTATTACAAAAATTACAAATATTGAAGGTTGGTTTTTGATAAATAAAAGTGACTAAGTATATATTGATGTCACAACTTGTGTGGTTAATTGTATATTATGTGTACTAGTTATATTATTTTAGGGCTTGAAATAATATAACTCATCTATGTACCAAGAAATTACAATCCAAAATATTACCAAGAATTTCAAGGAATAAATATACAAGTTACACATAAAATATTGGTGAAACCGAACAAAAGAATGTAACTTACAAAATATTTCAGAAAACTTACTAAGTATATTTTTGGTAAATAATATTTTGGACATCAAAGGAACAAAAATATGATTTTTACAACTATTCCAAATTTATATCATATTTTTTACAAGGAGAAAATATATTATTTTGGAAGTAAAAATATATTTTCTTGGAATTTTTAGAAGATATATTATTTTTGGGAAAAATATATATTTTCTTGAGAAAACTTGAAATACATTATTTTTGGATAAAAATAATTTTATATATATTTATCAAGTTAGACTTGAAAATATAGTATTTTTGGAACTTTTATGAAAATACAAATAGTTTTGCCAAGGGAAAAATTATAAATAATTTTCCTAAGTAGTAATCCTTAAAATATATATTGGAAATATACATGAATTTTTATTAGAAATAGTATTCCGGAGAAGTTAATACAAAAATTAAGTATAAGGATACTTAATAAACACAATGGAAATACGCATCTGTATACGTATAAATACACACCGGAATACAATCCAATACATGGCAAAAATATACAAGTATAAGAATGCAAATACAAATACACCCATCCTTGGGAAGGATTTACAAGCATGAATGCTTGGGAAGTATCAAGTCAATATATATTGTTTTAACAATTATTCCAAAATTTGATAGATGTAATTTAAGTTAAAATATTTATTATTTTAACAAATAATTATATGACTTTGAATAATACCGAAGGCACAATAAAACGTAACTCAAAAGCACTAACTAATCCAAAGTCAAGGCACGACCCGATCGCCTAATAGACAGTAGTACATTGTAGGTTGTCGTGCACACAAATAGTGGCTTGAGTTTCGTCAAATTGAAGAACGCAAAACAGTGAGTTCATGTCCCCCCTTTTCTCTTAACTGTTTTTGGTTTTATAACTCTCGGGGGTGGAATACATGTTACGAATGTTTAAACAGTATGAATTGACTATGAAATGAACTATTAGATCATGTGAGCATAGACTAAATTTGAAATGCCATTAACTCTTAATTAGGGACGAAGGTTAGATCTAATAGGTACGGCCGAACCCCACTCATGGTACTTGTGACCACTTGAGTGCTTCGGTGTCCTAGTCGAGGTGAATCGACATCAGTCGAGGTGAATCGACAATAGTCAAAGCGAATTGACATAGTCAAGGTGAATTGACATAGTCGAAGGGGAATTCGACGTAGTCGAGGGAAATCGACAAGGGTATGAGCCTACTCATTTCGAGTGCTCCCTATGTCCTCACATGCTTTAATGTCCTTGTAAAACATTAATTTGATATGTTCATAAATGCTTTTCATACCTGTTTTCAAAGGAGTTTCTCAAAGGTTTACAAGGTTTTCAGCACTCATACAAAACCCATGATCTCGCTCAACTTTTGTTGATGTTTTTCCAAAATTACATGTATTTCAGGTAACAGGTTGGATCTTAGGCACGGGTGTTGTTACTAGAAGTAGACTTCAAGTTTAGATGTCATCCACTTTTGTTGGTTTGTAACCTAGTCGAAGGTTGTGTTTTAAAACTTAAATAACCGGTGTTTGTAATACTTAAATTTTATGAATGGATGAACATCGTTTTGATCATATAGTTGTTTATTATAATTGAATGCAATGATATTAAACCAGTCACACAACATACGCTTCCGCAAAAGTCAGGGTGTGACAAGTAACTGGGTGGATGCTATGAACGTAGAGATAGAAGCTTTACATAAAAACAACACATGGGAAATTGTTGACTTACCTCCTAATAGGAAAGCTATTAGATGTAAGTGGGTATATAAAATAAAGTACAAATCTAATGGTGAAATAGAAAGATATAAAGCTAGACTTGCCGCTAAAGGTTTTAGCCAAAAAGAAGGCATTGACTTCTTTGACACCTTCTCACCAGTCGTGAAAATGGTCACTGTTAGATGTGTTTTGTCCATAGCGGTCCATTTTGACTGGGAAATATTCCAACTTGATATTAATAATGCTTTTCTTTATGGTGAGCTCAATGAAGAAGTTTATATATGTGTTTGCCCGATGGTTATGATCAATCTAATGGGACTAAAGTTTGTAGATTAAAAAAGTCCCTTTATGGCTTAAAACAAGCACCTAGGATGTGGAACGAAAAACTTGTTTCCGTTCTCCTTAATCTAGGTTTTGAACAAAGTAAGTGTGATCATTCCATGTAACTATGACAAAAGACTCTAGTTTTACTATTCTTCTTGTCTATATAGATGATATTATTATTACTGGTAGTTGTCCTAAACAGGTTAATGAAATAAAATTGTTACTAAAGTCCAAATTTTCAATAAAAGACTTGGGAAACCTATAATATTTTTTGGGTCTTGAAGTTGTTAAAAATACTGCTGGCATTTGCCTAACTCAGAGAAAATATTACTTGGACTTACTTGCTGAGTTTGGTATGACTGGTTGTAAACCAGTGAGTTATCCCATGGAACCCAATCATGTTTTAAACCATTTGTGTGAAAAAGATAATTAACCTTTAACTAACATAACTGTTTATCAAAAACTGGTTGGAAAATTAATTTACCTTTCTCACACTAGACCGGATATTGCATATCCTGTACATTTTCTCAGTCAGTTTATGCATTCTCCCACTCAAGCTCACTTTAAAATTGCGATAAGGCTGTTAAGATATCTAAAAAGTGCCCCTGGAAAAGGAATTCTTTTTGCAAAAGGGGACTTTTTGGGAATGAAGGCCTTCTCTGACTCAGATTGGGCCAAATGTTTGGGGACTCGAAGGTCTGTTACTGGGTTTTGTGTTTTCCTAGGAAACAATCTAGTTTCATGAAAAGGTAAAAAACAGTCCACCGTTTCTCAATCTTCTGCCGAAGCAGAGTATCGTTCGATGTGTGCTGCGACTATTTGGATGTAATTTTCTAGTACTTGAAGCTAATATTTTCATGCTTTCTTTGAACGAGGTCATCGCTTCGCTTATAATTTATCCTACTTTATATTTTCCCTTTATTGATCCTCCCGGTTGGGGGTACTAGTTGTAAAGTCCGTCAAAAACGGATCCCCGAAACCCTACTCGTATTGTAAACCGGATCATTGTGAAATTAATAAAAGAGAATTTTATTATCTTTTGTTATGTGGAGTAGTTATTTGATTAATATAAATATTATGGGGTTTAAAAAATAGGGAATACTTCACAGAATAGTAACTAAGTTTTAAAAGTGTTCTAACTAGGTCACTGGTGTCGTTTTTGTCACAATTAGATAACTTAACATTCAAATCGAGCCATGACTTTTTTTCCACGTGTCAAGAAAAAAATGGAGCATAAGATGCTGGGGTCGAATTATTTTAATATATGAAATTATATTTATTAAAAATAAAAACCATTTAATTACATTAAAAATTAAAAAAACAAGTTACAATCCACGTCATCACTCGACGTTAGCATCAAATAAAAGAGAAAAAAGAAATAAAAATCCGCATCACCACGGTTATCTACGAAATGGATGAAAAAACCCTTAATTTTAATGAAGAATGAATGTTGAGTGACCTGATTGGAACAATTTTGAAACTTAAATGACCTAATTGAAACACTTTTGAAACTTGGTTACTATTCTACAAAGTTGCCCCTTTAAAATATTACTATTATAACTAAAAATAAGTAACTTCGTTAGTTCCGTTAAAGAATAAAAAAAATAAGTTAGCAAGTTAGAAATAAGAGTTAGCCTAGTTCATAAAGCAGAGGGACTTGTGTGCAAATATTGAAACTTGAAAAGAAAAGAAAATTAAAAAGAGATAACTGTGGCAGAGCTGGGGATTCGAATCCGCGTCTCCACCCGGGCAACGTACAACAACAACACAACCAACCACTCGACCACTAATCCATTTGTGATCTGTCACACCCCGACTTTCCACGCATTACCGTTGGGGAATATCCTGACATGGTTGGCAACATAATAGTCAAACAACACAATATTTAAATGCACAGGGGAAGCAAATGAAAGATATATTTCAACTGAATATAATTGTAATATCATGTATCACAACAGTTGAGAGAATCCACAGAAGGATAAAAAAATAAATAGGAAACAGTAGTTCAACAGACGTTAGGCATCTTAAGCTTGCGAGACTCTTTATTGATGCTAAGGAGAAAATCCAGCCTATTACGAGTAGTACCTGCATTTAATCTTTTTGGGAAAATACGTCAGTTTACACTGGTAAATACAATTAACCGACTCATTTTAAAAATGATTAAAATTGATTTGGATGCACGTGGCATAAACATTTTATAACTTGGGATAATTATTTAAATATATAAACTTGTAAAAGAATTACATGTTCCTTATGCGTTTAGTAGCCCGGATCGTGCCGGGTTAAAGATCAATAGACACACCACATTATTTATTTATGCACTGACGGGTGTACGCCTACACCCCGCGCTTAGGTCGTGGCCATTTCGTACAATGATGCCAAGGATATCCGGGACATGGTCATTAACCCCCCAAAGGCTTTAAGCAAACAAAACATATTTAAACGGGCCGATCAATATCAATTAACCACCATACGATGGAAGATTTAATGTCTGACCAAGCGGTATTTTATATACCGTACCCCAAGCCCGTATAAAGGAAAATAAGTTAAAAGTATTTACCTTTGCAAGTATAATTCACAAACAGCAAATGCAAGTAGCTTTTACTGGTCCTCCTATTCTGGAACGAAGGTTTATAATAACCAATTAGAATCCTAACGGGTCTTTAATTAAGCCTAAACTTAGACCGGTTAGTTTTAAAGATACGGTTCGTACGCACGATTAAGCGAAGACCGGGATAGAATGTGATTTAGACCCGACAAGTTTGAAGACATGCTTAATATGGGTATATTATACACATTCTGGATTTTGAGATAAAACCGATAAGGTTTGACCCGTTTCGGCTAATTTATGCAAACTAGATACATAAACCGAACCGAACGCGCAAGAGGCGTAACGGGTAATCATGAGAGCCATATACAGGTTTCCTAAGTTAATATGCCTTAAATATGTTGTGACATCAGTAAGATATCTTTTATTATGCCCGAAACGAGTTTAAACACAAACTATGCCCCGTAGGGGTAGTTTGGTAATTTACAAGTTTATAAAAGAGTTTAAGTATTAACCTGAGTTACAGGTCTGATGTAATCAGCAAAAATACTTAGTTTACTAAGTTATAACAGTATGGTAAAGTATATATGTGAAATTTATCAATTATAACCAAACTATGCACCGTAGGGGCATTTTGGTAATTTCACATAAGCCGAAAAGCTCAAAACTGAAGTCTGAGTTAAACAACTTTTGCTTACTGTTAAAATAGTATAATTTACCTAAAATATCAGTAGGTATCAACCCGTGTATGTTTAAAATAGTTTCAGTACACACTATGCGTTAAAAACGCTTAAAAAGACGATTAGAAGCCATTTCCGGGTTCTATACATAAAGCTGATATTTTTATTATTCCAGAAGGCTTAAAATAATTTATTTATCATTTAAAATCAGTAGCAAAAGGTTTGGGGTCAACAAGATATGTAAAACTCATTTTATAGCCCAAAAGGGCAAAACCGACAATTACCGATTTAAGCTTATAACTCTAAGTTATGCTCAGCCTAAAATTAATTAAAAATCTTCAAACATCCCAAAATAATATATTACATCAGTGGGTAAAGATTTTGTTATCAAAAAGTATGTTTAAATAGGCTATACGCTAATTATGCCGTTTAATCGCTAAAGAAGCTTTCTAATTACGCTAATGAGCACAACTCTCAATCTACACCTCAAACTGATGTCAAATATTGGGTGCAAGTTTATATATCAGTAACTAAGGTTTCTACTCTTTTACATTTTCAAAAATCACGTTTTATGGTGAAAATGGCATAATGGTCAACATATAGGCAATTAACGGAATCATGCATGTTAATTGGTTAACTAATGAACCATGGTGTATAATCACAGAGGGTTATACTAGCATGTAACCTGGTCCAATTAGAGCTCTAAGGCATTTCTAAAACATGCTTAAACGGGTCAGAACTGAAAGTCAAAGCAAAAGTCAAATTATGCGACTTTCGGGTCCGAACCGGGTCTCTACTGAAAATTGTCGGGTTGAACATGTTTAGACATGTTCTTACATTCATTACCAAGTTATATTAATGATCAAACAGGTTGTATGGGTTCTACATTGCTAATTATGCATAAATTGGAAATTAAGCATTCTGTTGACTTTTTAATAACAAGTTTGACCCGACATTTGACCAAGTTAGAGTGGGAATCAGAGGGTGCCCTTTTAAGGGTTTATTGCCCACATGATTACCAACTTATAACTACTTTCAATTCGACTAATCACTAGACCAACAATGATTAATCGCTAAGTCAACCGTTAATTACGACGGTTTGACTTTTAAGCTAAAACTAAGTAAAAACTCAACTAAGAAAGGTTAAGCATACTTACTGAAGTCCTATGCACGTTTAGGAAGAACTTGGGTCTGCTCTTAAGCTCCAGGAAGCTCCAGAAATGCAGAAATGAGGTGTGAAGAAATGGTTGCAACCTTGTGGCCTTTTATAGTGTTCAAAAGCACTTAGATCATTGACAACAAGAGCTACAACTGATAATGGATCATCAACAGATGTCCCTAAGTTCCTAGGACTGTTTAGGGGTCGCCCATATAGTGAAAATATCTGTTAAAGGTCGGTTATGCACGAAAACAGGCTGTTGTCCCATTGTTGCTGTTACTGGGCATCGGGCGCGGCCCGCGTAAGCCATGGTGAAGGCTTACGCGGCCCGTATGGTCCTTGTAATCAGATTTCACATTTTCTAGTTTTTGCATACTTGTCCCTTGGCCTTTCGAAGGGTCAACTAAGCTTATTTCTTGCAATTTGACCCCTTCACATTTACCTACAAGGGCTTCAAGGCTTATACCCACTTTGCCAAGTCCTTGGTCACTTCTGGTTAACCGAAAAGCCATAGTTTTCAACGTTAACGCTTTAACCCCTCACATACGAATTTGATCATAACTTTCTCATACGATAACGAAACTTTATGAAATTTTTATCACGCCTTCTAGTGAGCATAATTAATCGTTACAAAGCTTCGGGTTTGTTAAAAGGTCACTCAGAGGTATAACTTAAACATGTTGACACATTTAACCCCTGTAGTTTGTAATCTCTCACTTTCTTTCATGTTTAGCTTCGTATGATCCATGATTTATTCGTTTGAAGGTATGAGCATCATGTAGGGTTAATGTAAAATATATTTATTCACTTGTTGACAATTTGAACCCTTATATTCACATACTTTACAGGTTTGTCAACTTTAGTCCTTCTAGAACATTCTTTCACTTGTTCAAACCTATGACACGTGTCAACACATTATAGGACGTGAATTTTCGAGGTGTTACATCCTCACCCCCTTAAAAGAAATCTCGACCTCGAGATTTACTGAAATAGATGAGGGTATTTTTCTTTCATTGTGGACTCAACCTCCCACGTGTATTCGGGACCTCTACGGGCATCCCATTTTACCTTTACAATAGGCACATGCTTCCTACGAAGCTTCTTAACCTGTCGATCCTCGATCGACACAGGTTTTTCAACAAACTTTAAGCTCTCTTCTATATGCACATCTGTATGTGGTATAACTAGTGATTCATCAGCGAAACACTTCTTCAGATTGCAGATGTGGAATACATTGTGAATCCCACTGAGCTCTTCAGGTAAGTTTAACTTATAGGCAACCGATCCGACACGTTCGATGACTTCGAACGGTCCTATGTATCTCGGGCTTAACTTACCTTTCTTACCAAATCGCATCACTCCCTTCCAGGGTGATACTTTAAGTAACACCTTATCACCTACCTTGAAGTTAAAAGGTTTACGCTTTAAATCCTCGTAGCTTTTCTGCCTATGACGAGCAGCTTTGAGACGGTCACGAATCTGGACAATATTGTCCATCGTTTCAAACACTATTTCCGGTCCTGACAATTGGACATCTCCATCTTCCGCTCAACAAACGGGCGTTCTGCACTTTCTACCGTATAGGGCCTCGAAAGGCGCAGCTTTAATGTTGGTATGGTAGCTATTGTTGTAGGAGAATTCGATCAATGGTAGGTGGTTATCCCAACTACCACCCAAGTCAATCACACATGCACGAAGCATGTCTTCCAACGTTTGAATAGTACGCTCACTCTGGCCGTCCGTCTGAGGATGGTAAGCCGTACTAAAATTCAAACGCGTGCCCAGAGATTGTTGGAAACTTTTCCAAAAGTGTGACGTGTACCTAGTATCTCTATCAGAGATAATAGTCACAGGTACGCCATGTAAAGCTACAATCTTATCGACGTACAATTGGGCTAACATGTTGCAGCTATAGGTCTCCTTAATGGGCAGGAAATGTGCTGACTTAGTCAGTCTATCCACGATTACCCATATTGTGTCATTTCCTTTCCTGGTCTTAGGTAACTTGGTGATAAAATCCATGGTTACCATTTCCCACTTCCAAGTGGGAAGTTCAGGTTGTTGTAGCAAACCTGACGGCTTTTGATGTTCAGCTTTTACTTGCGCGCATGTCAAGCATTTAGCTACATAGGTGGCTATAGACTTCTTCAAGCCTATCCACCAAAAATTTGCCTTCAGATCCTGGTACATCTTATCAGCTCCAGGATGAACGGAATATTTAGAACTATGGGCTTCCTGGAGGATAACATCTCGAAGTCCCCCATAAATTGGAACCCATTTTCGTCCATTTAATCTCAGGATTCCGTCCTTGCCAAGAGATAACTGCTCCTCAGTTACCCCTAGCTTTTCATTAGGGTAGTTAGCTTCCAACACAGCTTCCTTCTATGCAGCTAACAACCTTTCATTCAAACTGTTCTTTATTTTGATGCTCTTGGCATTGATTCGGATGGGTTTCACCCTTTCCTTTCGACTCAAGGCATTGGCGACTACATTCACCTTGCCGGGATGGTATCTGATTTCACAATCATAATCATTCAAAGTCTCCATCCAACGGCGCTGCCTCATGTTTAAATCCTTCTGATTAAACAGGTGCTGGAGACTCTTGTGATCAGAATAGATCACACACTTGATACCATATAAATAATGCCTCCATAGCTTCAGTGCAAATACAACGGCACCCAACTCCAAGTCATGGGTGGTGTAATTCTTTTCATGCACCTTTAACTGCCGTGAAGCATAGGCAATAACCTTGCCTTTCTGCATAAGCACACACCCCATGCCAGTGTGTGATGCATCGCAGTAAACCACGAATTCTTCGGTACCTTCAGGCAATGTCAGTACAGGAGCGTTGCTCAACTTTTGCTTCAGAATATCAAAAGATTCTTGCTGCTTAGGTCCCCAGTCGAACTTAATCTTCTTCCTAGTTAAGGAAGTTAGGGGTGCAGCAATCCTTGAAAAATTTTCGATAAAGCGTCTATAGTATCCTGCCAATCCCAAGAAACTGCGAATTTATGTGGGCGTCTTCAGCTCTTGCCAGTTCATAACTGCTTCCACCTTAGCGGGATCCACTTGGATACCACGCTCACTAACCACATGTCCAAGGAATTGGACTTCTCTAAGCCAAAATTCACACTTTGAAAATTTGACGTAGAGTTTCTCATGATGTAGAAGTTTAAGAATACAGCGAAGGTATTTCTCATGGTCAGCTTGGTTCTTTGAGTAGATGAGAATATCGTCGATGAAAACGATGACGAATTTATCTAGGTATGGCTTGCAAACGCGATTCATGAGATCCATGAACGCGGCAGGTGCATTAGTGAGCCCAAAAGGCATCACTGGGAACTCGTAATGACCATAACGAGTCCTAAATGCAGTTTTGTGTACGTCTTCATCTCTAACCTTCAGTTGGTGGTAGCCTGACCTCAAGTCAATCTTCGAGAAATAACTTACCCCTTGCAATTGATCGAACAAATCGTCGATCCTGGGCAAAGGTGTTGATGCATTAATGTCTATCGCCTCCGTCAATTCAAACCGTAGCTGAAACTGAAGAAATTAAGATTTTATTGTAATATTTAGATAGTTTTAGCAAGGTGGCATTTTGGTAATTAATGAGAAATCTCATTAATTCCAAGGCCTATATATAGAGAGTTATGACATAAGTTGTAGGACTTTTGCTTATTTTTGGTGATTTAGGAGATTCAAGTCTAGAGAGAGAAAGTACTCTCTACGTGATTCTTGTATTGTACACGTCATATCTTTCAATCTGAATCAGACAATGCCAAACTCTTGAAGAATATAGAGAGTTTGTCATTGGAAATCAAGAATTTGAATGATGAGATGAAATCTGATGATAAACAGATTCTTGAAATGCAAGAAAATTTTGAGAATTTGAAATCTGAAAATGTTAAACTGTTGAGTGGTTTGAACAGTTTGACATTAGAAAACAAAATTTTGAAAGAAAAGGAAAAAGATTTTGAAAATGAAAAATTGAAAATTGAAAAAGATTTTCAAAGTCAAATAAAGATTTTAGAAGATGAGAAAGATATTTTTGGTAAAAATAATCTTGAAAAACAAATTGCAATAAATTCTCATCTTGCTAAAATCATTCAGCTTGAAAAAGAAGCTGAAAGTGATCGGAATAAAATTGCTGAGTTAGAAAACAAAATTGAAAGGTTTTGTGACTTCTTCAGAGTATTTGAATATTCCATGTCCAAAACCGATCAATTCTGTTCCAATAAGTGACGATGTCACAAATTATGACAAAGTCATAATTGAGGATTGTGATGATAAAGCTGATGATGAAAATGAGAAAAAGAAAATATTTTTGAAATTAAGAGAAAAATTTAAAGAAACTGTTTTACATTCGACTGAAATAGGTGAATGCTCAAAGCAAAAACCTGTTAAGAAGAATGTAGAACAAAAACAAAATGTTAAAAATTCAAAAAATTTTCAAAACAACAATAAAAGGTCATCAGTTCAGTCATCCAATCGTTATAAAAAACCACAAAAATTTGAAAATCAAAACTCACAAAAAGTTGGTAATAAGTGGTGCAGGTTTGACCACAGTGCTCAAGCGTCAAATCAAGATTATAGAAGAAGTCATGAGTACTACAAATCAAATCAGTGTTATAATTTGAGTGTTTGGATTGATGGTGGAGATTGGTACGATAACAGGGTGTGTTACAACTGTGGTTTTAGAGGACACATTGCTGTTAACTGCCAAAGTTGGAGGTTTGAGACGAGAAAATGCTATAACTGCCAAATCAAAGGTCACATTGCCAGAAATTGCCCAATGAGATCAATGGAAAGATCGAGGGCTGAATCTCAGAAAAAGATGAAGAAATCAGTCAAGGTCGAAGAAAAGCCTAAAGAACAGAACGTGAAAGAACAGAAAGTGAAGCTTTCACAAGGGCAGAAAGACCGACTGAGAAAGAAAAGAAAGAAAGCTCGAGAGTACCTTGAAAGGATTTTGTCCTCGGGTACAACGGATGGTTCAAATAAAAGTTCTGATGAATCGCTTCATTCAACATACAAGTCAAGTAAAACGAATTCATCAGATGCAAATCTGAGGACAAAAGAGAGAAAAAAGAAAGTAACATTTTCAGATGAAAAATCTGGCGATGAATTTGTTTCTTTGGAAACAAAGGAGCCACGTGTTGGCGATGAATCTGACTTGTCAAAGTCAGAAGAGCCACCAGTTGAGCAAAAAGGAGAAAATTCAGTTCCGCCAATGGATGATATCAACTTTCCACCATTGCGAGCTGAAAATTATAAACAAAAAGTTGACGAAGTTGAAATTTCAAATCAATCTTTTTCTGAAAAGAAAGATTTTGATGTTGAAAAAGCCTTTAACCCCAATGTTCTAAACATTTTTGGAAAAATGGTTGACGGAAAAGTCAAAGGGGTAAAGGAATGTTATGAATCAAAGAGGAATACTGATACACCGAGTGAAAATAACTCGGATGCACCCAAGACTGGTCAGGCTGGGGTGTCACCTTTCTGTACTTGAAAATCCTGACTTGCCGGAACTCCCAGGTTGGTAATTGGGGAGTAGGAATCGGCATCTTTCTTGAGAAATTCACAGGTTGGTAACTGTGATATTTCGACTTACAATTGGTTAATCAAGGACATTAAGTTGTACTTGATTTAACTATCTTACAAGTGGTTTGATTATTGGAAATTGTTTTTGTGATAAACTTACAAGTGATTTAAAACAGTGTGATGAAACTCCATGTTTGTGAAACGACACATAAAACTAATTTTCCGGAAAAACCATTTTAATTAAAATAAACTTAAGTGTTTTGAAATCATAATGGGAAAATAGTTTTTTGTCAGGGGGAGTTCTGATTGTTTAAGCCAAGTGGATGGCGAATTGAGGCAGTTCTCATCAGTTTGTCACTTTGTTTGTATAGTTTACTGCTTTATGTTTCAAATTTTCTCAGAAAATAAAAATTGAAACATATTTTGATTTTAGGGGGAGAAAAAATTTTAAAAAAATTTGAAAATTTGAAAAATTCAAAAACATTGAAAAATTCAAAATGAGTTTTGTTGTGAAAAAAGAGGAAATGATAGTAAATCAGTTGGACTGTCACAGCATGCTAAAGAAATGAAATGTCAAATGTGATAAACGGCTTCACTGATGATGTGTCGATAGGTTTTCGCACATTTAGTAGATTTATTCGGGATATAAACCTAAAATTTCAAACTTGTGAAATTCGTGGGGAACACTACTTGGATATATAGGTAACCCCTGAAATCTCGTTTGAAAGGTCTCGTATTCTGATATACTAGGTTTTTATACTCAATGATGTCTGGGGTATTATTCCGGGACTTCTGCTGAATGGAAGTTCTGACCTAGTCCTTGGATAATACTTTCCACAAATGCTTGAAACATAGCATAAACCCTCAGCATGCTGATGAAACAATAAATTTGATAGTCGCTGCTGTTGTAGCTAAAAGATCCTCTAAAGGGGACATACCGTAAAGTCGAAGCTGATATCTCTCTGCGTATACGGAAGTATCGACCTGAGATCCCTCGGCCCTCGCATTCCCTAATTTATATACAGATATCATTGTAGTATACTCACCTGTAAGACTGAATATTGGGATTCTGGATACGGGAGTATATTCAAGAGGTGGGACACATGAATGAGCTAAGTTCATAAGACATCTAAATCGTATCCTGAGTAAATTGAAATTTGTGTGAAGATTTAAGATGGATCAGTATATCGACAATCAATGTGAATCGTTTAGAACTTAATATGTTTAAAGCTTAACGGTGCTAGTGATTTGTCTCAAAAACTGATATGATCCTCTTATACAAACTCACAAAAATATTGTTTGTAAATATTTCTTTACTGTATTTCATTCTATTAAAAAGTTCAAAAAGATGTTTAGTGTGTTTTAGCATAAATTTTGAAAAATCCAAAAAGATTTTCGACAACTGATGTTGGAGAGCTGATTTTCAAAATTCCGAGTGCTGAACATGATGAACAATTGGTTTGGTAAAGATGATGAGAAGTTGGAAGATAATCCTCAAATGTTTAGATGATTCATTAATTTGAATCACAATATCGTGTGTTATATGTTTGAGAATTTTGAGTGAACTCTTTTAGAGTCAAAATTATTTTGCCTTACGAGAGGTTGAGATGTGTAGGTTTCTGATTCTGTTGCTACGAAAAGCCAGGCGTCGATCCTAAAAGCACGGAAGCTTGACGAAAGGGGGAGCCTGAAGAGACTACCGAAAGGGGGAGCTGAAGCTGAAGACAGATCCACCGGGATTCTGTTCGAGCAAGAGGGAGTCTGTGTTTGCTGAAGACGTTAAATCTTAAAGAAGACTCAAGAGAGAGAGAAAGACAAGTCACTACGAGTTTAACTATGGATTGACTGCGGCAATATCAAAGGGGGAGTTTGTTGATGCATTAATGTCTATCGCCTCCGTCAATTCAAACCGTAGCTAAAACTGAAGAAATTAAGATTTTATTGTAATATTTAGATAGTTTTAGCAAGGTGGCATTTTGGTAATTAATGAGAAATCTCATTAATTCCAAGGCCTATATATAGAGAGATATGACATAAGTTGTAGGACTTTTGCTCATTTTTGGTGATTTAGGAGATTCAAGTCTAGAGAGAGAAAGTCTAGAGAGAGAAAGTACTCTCTACGTGATTCTTGTATCGTACACGTCATATCTTTCAATAGATTCACGGTTCTAGTACGTTATTGTGTGTTTGGTCACGCACGTTCACGGATTCCGCACGTCGAACGTTCGTTACGCAATCGAACGGTGTCAAAACCGATCCTACAAAAGGATACCTATTCTTTATTGTGACCTTATTAAGCTCACGGTAATCGATGCACAGACGCATCGATCCATCCTTCTTTTTGACAAACAGGACTGGCGCTCCCCATGGAGATGAACTAGGTTTAATGAAACCTTTGGCTAGCAATTCATCTAGTTGTGTCCTCAATTCCTTCATCTCTGTTGGTGCCAACCTGTAAGGTGCTCTAGCAACAGGTGCTGCTCCAGGGATGATGTCAATTCTGAATTCCACTTGCCTATCTGGTGGTAAACCAGGTAGTTCTTCAGGAAAAACTTCAGGGTATTCAGAAATGACGGGGATGTCTTCCATCTTAGGTTTCGGCTCATCAATAGTCACTTGTGCCATGTAGATGACACAACCCTTCTTCAAACACTTAGAGGCCTTGAGCATAGTCACTTGCTCAGGCAATCCATACCGGGTATCTCCCTGAATGGTAAGTGATTCGCCAGACGGAGTTTTGATCACCACTTGCTTTTTATTGCAGACAATCTGGGCCTGGTTACGAGATAACCAGTCCATGCCTAAAACGATGTCAAAACCAGCTAACTTCAAAGGAAGTAGGGACAAAGGAAAAGAGTGGTCCTTAATGGATATGAAACATCCATCTAATATGGTTGAAGCGGTTTCTAAGGTGCCATCTGCTAACTCCACCTCATATTTCACTCTTAGGGTTTTAACAGGTAAATTCAGCAATTTGCAAAACTTATTATCTACAAATGATTTATCAGCTCCTGAGTCAAAAAGTACTCTTGCATAAACGTCATTTATAAGGAATGTACCTGTTATCACATTGTCATCCTGTACTGCTTCCTTTGCATCCATTCTGAAGACCCTAGCATTGGTCTTCTTTCCTTCATCAGCTTTCTTTGCGTATTTCGGGCAATTGGTCTTGATATGCCCCTTCTCATTACAGCTGTAACAGGTTGCATCTTTCAACTTTTTACAATCCAAGGTCTTGTGTTCCTTGGACTTGCATATACCACATGCAAAAGTTCTTGACTGAGTCTGCGAGTTCGATTCTAACCTGCACTTCCCGAAGTGTTGTTTCTTGCAGACTTTGCATTTGGGCTTTTCACCTGATTGATGCCCATCTTTCTTAGATTCTAACCCTTTCTTGTTGTCACCGTTTCCTCGGTGCTTCTTGTTTGACCTACGTGAATTGTCATCTTCACGTTTCCTTTTCTCTGCATCCTTGTTCCTCAGCGATCTTTGTTTGACCATGTCCAGTGTGAGGGACAAAGATATATCAGCCACAGATCTGAAAGTAGTGGGTCGAGAGGCCTTCACGCTTGCCTTTATCTCCGGGGCTAAACCCCCAATGAAACAAGCTATTCGTTTGGGTTCCGGGGTCACCAGATACGGAACCAACCTCGACATTGTATTAAAGCTCGTGAGGTAAGCTTGGCAATCTAGATTGGTCATTACCAACGAAAGAAAATCTGACTCAATCTTTTCGACCTCGTGCTGAGGACAGTAGTTCTCCCTGATGAGGGCAACAAATTATTCCCATGACATGTTATACAGGGGAATCTTCCCAGTGGCTTGGATCAACGATCTCCACCAGGCTAAAGCCTCACCTTTTAATGATTGAGACACGAACTTGACTATATCCCTCTCAGCGCACCCGCTGATATCCGCTACTGTGTCCATCTCATCTAACCACGTCATGCAGTCTATGGCTCCTTTTTCCCCAGTGAAATCCCTGGGCTTGCATGAAACAAAGTATTTGTATGAGCAACCCTTATTACGGGGTTCTTGATTTAGTACAATCTGTTGAGATGGAGCACTGTGGTGGTTTGAGGAGAGTCGATCATCATCTTTCTTGGGTTCTTCCTTCTTGGAGGGAGGCTTGCTATGAGCCTCAGAATGAGTCCTCGGTTTTGAATGCGGCGCAGATAGGGTCCTACTACGAGTCCCGCTAAAATCTTCATACTGCCGCTCCAAGGCCTTCGTAACAGCGTCGTCTACTAACGCTTTCAGTTCAGCACCCGTTATATTAATTCGGGCGTTATCATTATTCTCCCTTGGGTGACTATTAATTTCGTCCGAGTCAGCCATTTTAATTTGAACTGTTACATAAGACAATGACAATAGTTTATTTGGGAGTTTATTATGGAATTTCCCCTTAGGGTAATTCATTAACCATGGTAAACATAGACCATATTTGGTTAATTTGTTACTCACATTTATTTAGGATTTCTATTATAACTTATCCTAATTATAAAACAAAAACTGTTTTATTAGTAGCACAAAAGGCCCAGTCACAAGGACAATTTAAATTATAAGCCATGATTTCAGAGAATCAAGGCATGAAGGTTTGAACATAGTTCTTTACCTTTTTTCAGACAGGGTCGCAGACTATTACTGTCTTTTGTCTCATATGAAAATGAGCAGGGCCCGTAGGCACTATATTACCAATGTATGGTCAAAATATAATCATCTTAATTGATGATTTAAACCCATGATTCATAGATCATTAAGTTGGGTTAGGAATCTTGAAAAATCCTTATATAAGAATGACGTGTGTGATTTTAACGAATCACGTCTGCCAGGAGCGTTAACATGTTTTCAGATGTTAACTGGGAATTGAATCTTTTTAACAGGTTTTACCATCTTGGCCAGGTCTTATAATGACATGCAGGCTAGGTTATACCTTTAAGATCCTTAGTTAATATTTAAATAGGCAGATTATTATTATTATTATTTTTAAAGGAATGATTTTGATTCATTTATTTCATATATAATTTATGTATGCATATAATGGCAAAAATGAAATTTATAAATTAAACATTCCATTAATTATCAATAGATTACACATCGCCCTAAACAGGACTTTTTAATAGAACAACATACCCACGCAGGGGTTTAAGAAAAGACATACCCACGCAGGGGTCCAACTGAAATACTAGTCCACGCAGGGACTTAAACAAACAACATACCCTCGTAGGGGTTTACAGAAAGATAGACCCACGTAGGGGCTTAACAACAAGACAGGCCCACGCAGGGGCTTAACAGAAACAAGGAAATTACAACAACAATGGAAGGATTCAATGGTCCTTCTTGCTCTTCCCTTTTATTAAACTTGTTAATCCCTGGAAGAAACTTTGTCGCTCCCTGTGATCTCTGTGAAAATCTCGCTCGACCTGGTCCAACCTTTGAAGAATTTCTTCACGCTCTGGTGGGGAGAACCTTGGCGGCTGCGATTGTTGCCGAATTATAGGTCTAGCAGGTATTTGGTACCCATGAGTTGGGTAACCTACTCCCCAAGGAGCTCCGTACGGTCCTTCAGGATGAAGGGCGTTATAGTTGGCCGCTACCAAGTATGGGTCGGCTTCAGCTTAATTATAGTTGGTGTGCACCGGCTGCTCAAACGGGTTATACGCCATTGAACCAGTGTAGGCCGAAATTGGGTTATCAAAACCCATCGGTGGTGGCTGTGGTGCAGCTGGGTTCGAAGGTCCACCCATTTGCGGGTCTTCTTGTAGTGGCGGATAATGACTGCCACTTGATTGACGAGGAGAGCTGAAGTGAAAATCTCCTCCACGCGCGGACATTCGCGCGCCCGTCCTCCTACTACTCGGCGGTTCTGGAGGTGCCTGATTAACTGGTGGTGGTGGAGGCGGTGGCGTGACTGCCACAAATCGTGAATCCCCAGAGGGATCCTGCTGCTGCTGCTGGTGAGGTGACGAATGATGAGAAGGTGTGAAGTACCATTCGTGCTGGTTAAACCGTGCTTGAAAGCTGTCTGGACCACCGTAGGGTGACCCGTGAAAAGAAGATCCATCCGAGATCTCGATAGGATGGTTGGGAGTTCCGGTTGCGGGCTCGACGGGATCCATGTCCTCGTCCATGTCTTCTGCATGATCGCCGGAGAAATGATCCTCTGGCCCCAATGGGTTAAAACCCACTAGTTCTGGTATGTAGTTTGCTGGGTTAAACCGGCCCCGGAAAACAGGTGTGGGGTCTCCAAAGGAATGGTGCGATAAGGATCGCTGTAGAGGTATGTAAGAAGGTTGTGGGTTATTGGGCTCATTTTCCGATTGTGGTCCATAAGAGTTTTGAAAGGGAGGCGTCGAACTGTGCGAAACCGACCGTCTAGCGGGCTCCGCATGTGTCCTCCAGTTTCCTTGTGGTTCTGCGCTCGCAGTATTAGTAGGAGTTCGCCGGTGCGAAGGCCCGGCCTCGTGGTCATTGGGGGCGGTGATTGGCCCCTTGCCTCTTCCTCTTCGTTGGAAAAATCTTGGCGGCATATTTAATCCTGTCAATATAACATAAGATAACGACAAGAATATATAAAGTAAAGGACAAAACAAAACAAAACAAAGTAGAATTTGTCCTATGTTATTTGTCTAGACTCGAAAGTTTTAGGAATGTGCAATTGTGTCATTGAGATTAAACACGAAAGGCTAGTGTTTAATTCACTCAATGTTGGCTCTGATACCAACCTGTCACACCCCGACTTTCCACGCATTACCGGTGTGCCCGGTGGGGAGTATCGTGACGTGGTTGGCAACATAATAGTCAAATAACACAATATTTAAATGCACAGCGGAAGCAAATGAAAGATATATTTCAACTGAATATAATTGTAATATCATGTATCACAACAGTTGAGAGAATCCACAGAAGGATCAAAACTAAATAGGAAACAGTAGTTCAACAGACGTTAGGCATCTTAAGCTTGCGAGACTCTTTATTGATGCTAAGGAGAAAATCAGCCTATTACGAGTAGTACCTGCATTTAATCTTTTTGGGAAAATACGTCAGTTTACACTGGTAAATACAATTAACCGACTCATTTTAAAAATGATTAAAATTGATTTGGATGCACGTGGCATAAACATTTTATAACTTGGGATAATTATTTAAATATATAAACTTGTAAAAGAATTACATGTTCCTTATGCATTTAGTAGCCCGGATCGTGCCGGGTTAAAGATCAATAGACACACCACATTATTTATTTATGCACTGACGGGTGTACGCCTACACCCCGCGCTTAGGTCGTGGCCATTTCGTACAATGATGCCAAGGATATCTGGGACATGGTCATTAACCCCCCCAAAGGCTTTAAGCAAACAAAACATATTTAAACGGGCCGATCAATATCAATTAACCACCATACGATGGAAGATTTAATGCCCGACCAAGCGGTATTTTATATACCGTACCCCAAGCCCGTATAAGGGAAAATAAGTTAAAAGTATTTACCTTTGCAAGTATAATTCACAAACAGCAAATGCAAGTAGCTTTTACTGGTCCTCCTATTCTGGAACGAAGGGTTATAATAACCTATTAGAATCCTAACGGGTCTTTAATTAAGCCTAAGCTTAGACCGGTTAGTTTTAAAGATACGGTTCGTACGCACGATTAAACGAAGACCGGGATAGAATGGGATTTAGACCCGACAAGTTTGAAGACTTGCTTAATATGGGTATATTATACACATTCTGGATTTTGAGATAAAACCAATAAGGTTTGACTCGTTTCGGCTAATTTATGCAAACTAGTTACATAAACCGAACCGAACGCGCAAGAGGCGTAACGGGTAATCATGAGAGCCATATACAGGTTTCCTAAGTTAATATGCCTTAAATATGTTGTGACATCAGTAAGATATCTTTTATTATGCCCGAAACGAGTTTAAACACAAACTATGCCCCGTAGGGGTAGTTTGGTAATTTACAAGTTTATAAAAGAGTTTAAGTATTAACCTGAGTTACAGGTCTGATGTAATCAGAAAAAATACTTAGTTTACTAAGTTATAACAGTATGGTAAAGTATATATGTGAAATTTATCAATTATAACCAAACTATGCACCGTAGGGGCATTTTGGTAATTTCACATAAGCCGAAAAGCTCAAAACTGAAGTCTGAGTTAAACAACTTTTGCTTACTGTTAAAATAGTATAATTTACCTAAAATATCAGTAGGTATCAACCCGTGTATGTTTAAAATAGTTTCAGTACACACTATGCGTTAAAAACGCTTAAAAAGGCGATTAGAAGCCATTTCCGAGTTCTATACATAAAGCTGATATTTTTATTATTCCAGAAGGCTTAAAATAATTTATTTATCATTTAAAATCAATAGCAAAAGGTTTGGGGTCAACAAGATATGTAAAACTCATTTTATAGCCCAAAAGGGCAAAACCGACAATTACCGATTTAAGCTTATAACTCTAAGTTATGCTCAGCCTAAAATTAATTAAAAATCTTCAAAAATCCCAAAATAATATATTACATCAGTGGGTAAAGGGTTTGATATCAAAAAGTATGTTTAAATAGGCTATACGCTAATTATGCCGTTTAATCGCTAAAGAAACTTTCTAATTACGCTAATGAGCACAACTCTCAATCTACACCTCAAACTGATGTCAAATTTTGGGTGCAAGTTTATATATCAGTAACTAAGGTTTCTACTCTTTTACATTTTCAAAAATCACGTTTTATGGTGAAAATGGCATAATGGTCAACATATAGGCAATTAACGGAATCATGCATGTTAATTGGTTAACTAATGAACCATGGTGTATAATCACAGAGGGTTATACTAGCATGTAACCTGGTCCAATTAGAGCTCTAAGGCATTTCTAAAACATGCTTAAACAGGTCAGAACTGAAAGTCAAAGCAAAAGTCAAATTATGCGACTTTCGGTTCCGAACCGGGTCTCTACTGAAAATTGTCGGGTTGAACATGTTTAGACATGTTCTTACATTCATTACCAAGTTATATTAATGATCAAATAGGTTGTATGGGTTCTACATTGCTAATTATGCATAAATTGGAAATTAAGCATTCTGTTGACTTTTTAATAACAAGTTTGACCCGACATTTGACCTAGTTAGAGTGGGAATCAGAGGGTGCCCTTTTAAGGGTTTATTGCCCACATAATTACCAACTTATAACTACTTTCAATTCGACTAATCACTGGACCAACAATGATTAATCGCTAAGTCAACCGTTAATTACGACGGTTTGACTTTTAAGCTAAAACTAAGTAAAAACTCAACTAAGAAAGGTTAAGCATACTTACTGAAGTCCTATGCACGTTTAGGAAGAACTTGGGTCTGCTCTTAAGCTTCAGGAAGCTCCAGAAATGCAGAAATGAGGTGTGAAGAAATGGTTGCAACCTTGTGGCCTTTTATAGTGTTCAAAAGCACTTAGATCATTGACAACAAGAGCTACAACTGATAATGGATCATCAACAGATGTCCCTAAGTGCCTAGGACTGTTTAGGGGTCGCCCATATAGTGAAAATATATGTTAAAGGTCGGTTATGCGCGAAAACAGGCTGTTGTCCCATTGTTGCTGTTACTGGGCATCGGGCGCGGCCCGCGTAAACCATGGTTAAGGCTTACGCGGCCCGTATGGTCCTTGTAATCAGATTTCACATTTTCTAGTTTTTGCATACTTGTCCCTTGGCCTTTCGAAGGGTCAACTAAGCTTATTTCTTGCAATTTGACCCCTTCACATTTACCTACAAGGGCTTCAAGGGTTATACCCACTTTGCCAAGTCCTTGGTCACTTTTGGTTAACCGAAAAGCCATAGTTTTCAACGTTAACGCTTTAACCCCTCACATACGAATTTGATCATAACTTTCTCATACGATAACGAAACTTTATGAAATTTTTATCACGCCTTCTAGTGAGCATAATTAATCGTTACAAAGCTTCGGGTTTGTTAAAAGGTCACTCAGAGGTATAACTTAAACATGTTGACACATTTAACCCCTGTAGTTTGTAATCTCTCAATTTCTTTCATGTTTAGCTTCTTATGATCCATGATTTATTCGTTTGAAGGTATGAGCATCATGTAGGGTTAATGTAAAATATATTTATTCACTTGTTGACAATTTGAACCCTTATATTCACATACTTTACAGGTTTGTCAACTTTAGTCCTTCTAGAACATTCTTTCACATGTTCAAACCTATGACACGTGTCAACACATTATACGACGTGAATTTTCGAGGTGTTACATGATCTAAACCCGAGACGCATTTTAACCCAACCCAAACCATCTTCCCCACCCGATTCAAAGCTGAAACGCGAAACACACTTAACCATTTAACTAATTCGTTTGAAACGGTGATTTTAATGGACTAGTTAAACCCAATTATTAACTTTTACAGCAAATAACTTCGAGATTTATGTTTTGTAACTGTTAAACATCTTGTAACCATCCGAATTAAATCCAAACATTTTCACCATTAAAGGGTTAGGAACATCAATTTGGGGTTCTCTCATTTTTATAAAATCATACCACTTTTCTTACACCATTTGTAATCTTCTCCAAAAACCTAACAAAACCCAACTGAAAGTTTCATATTTCATTAATTGTACATCACTAATTTAATTAAAGAGCATTCTAGGGCTGATGTGTGCTAAACAGACGATTAAAATTAACTACTTTAGACTCTCTAAGCTAGACACTAAAAAGCTTTAAATCTAGACTCGACCTAAACCACACAATCGGCAAGTGTATCGATCACTGTAGTATGACCTAAGGAAGTCCGGATATCGAACCATGAGACTCTATTAATCACGCAAATTCGACTCTAACAGACTCTGACAGACACGACTCAAACTGTTTAATTGTTTGGGGGGGGGGGGGTTACTGAAAATTCAAAGAAATCTAATAAACTAATTATTAAACTAAAACTAAACTAATACGAAATAAGGTGAAGACTTTACTTATATGATGATAAAGACCACCTAGACTAGAATCCTGGATTGATTTTAAGAATTTACCAATTAAGTAAACTGCATGTTTTATGGAACCGGGATCTTGTGATACTAAACCTATTAACACACCAACTAAGCCCCTCAACCCTTCTCGAGGTGAAACTTATGGCACTACCTAGGCCGTTAATCCTACCAGTTATTAGACTTCCTTCCGGTTATCTAATTATTGTGTAAGTACCCTGATATTGACCTACTCTTTTCCAATTATAGATCTAGGGTAGTTTGAGTTTCTTAAATTGACTTGATAGACTAATAAACCGACGGGGAAACTAAGGCACGACTCTTTCCAAAGACTGTCTAAAGCAATTCGCCGGGTAAGACCTACCAATAGCCCGCACCTTCCAGCTATAAGGACTAGTAGAATACTGAAATCTAGCAAATTATTAACTATTACTTCTAAGGTTTATTGGCCAATTCACCCTAAAGGTCAAAGACACAAGGTCAAAGATCTAGCATGAACCTATTATGTAGCAGACAACCACCTAGATTCACACGAAGCAATTGATAATAATTAACCAAATTAAAGTACGCATACACACCAAATTAACAAACCAAACTTCTTACAATACACAATTAATCCATAAAAGACATGCAATTAACGAAAAAGGTTCAAACTTTATTTCAATCCGTTCATCATAGTCTAGGCGGCTTAAATGTTTAGCCAAGCATATTAAACAATGAAAACAAAGCAAAGATGTTCAAACAAGAATTCATGGTTACAAGTTTCGAAAGAGAAATCAACAAACAAGGAACTAAAGAACCCGTGCAAGTCTTCAATCTTCAACCCGAACTCAAACCAATGATTCTAGTGATCAAAAACGCTCCGAATAGCTCAAAGTATGCTCTGGAAATTGCCTCTCTGCTCCTTAATTCGTAATTATTAGGGTTTATGTTGTGATTTCTTGAGTTTTTATACGTAACCCTAATCAATAACGAAGAAAAGCCGTCCAAACACCCCGTCGTGTCGCGCGACGGGTAAGTGGTCTTGAGGTCGCGTAGCGCGACGGCGTAATATGCCAGAAATTAATATAATATTGGTAGCGCTGCACGACGATGATGATAGGTAGGCTGTGGCGCGACGCGAGCCCTCAATTTTCACAAAAGGACTCGTAATTTTTCCAGCTTCAGCATCCCAAAATCTCCAAAATTTATTCTAACTCTTTTCAACTCGTTTCCCAGCATCTAACACTTCATTTTTTCGACATTTTCAGCACCAAAGACCTGGAAACATAAAACTTGATCAAAGTAACGAATTCCAAACAAAACTAAAAATAAAGGAAAACTATACAAACTTTACACGAATAAGAGATGTATTTTGCAATACATCAAGGGCTCAAGACTTTATTTCGAAATTTCTCCTCCATTCTTGCACCAAATCAGCTAATTCCAAATTTCTCGTTAATTTTTCGTGCTCTACAAAACTTTGTTGTCAATTTCTGTGATAGAAGAATTTATGAATCTGAATTGAATTCTTGGTTAAACTAGGGTTCTTAGTTCTTGAAAGTTGGGCCTTTTGATTTATGATTTAGTTTTGATAAACTTAAATCTAGGCAATTTCTTATTACCATGTTAGATTAGTTTGTAGAAATTTTGAGGATTTTTTTGGACTCCAGTTGAATTTATTATATCACAATATATAATATGGGAAATTATATAAATTATAAAACTACCAATATAAATTATAAAATACCAAGAATAATATTTTTCTGATTTTCGGGGCGGGACTTTTACAACCATGATATAAAATACCAAGAATAATATTTTTCTGATTTTCTCTTAAATCCGTAGGACTTGGTATTTTTCATAGATTCATGACACAAGGTAAATTGTTGGTAACAAAATGACTAATTTAATTTATAAATACAAAACCTAGGCTTTTAACAAATTTAAATAATTTTGGATGAAATATAGGACATGTTAGATTATGTTGGACTTACAGAACATTAAGATGAATTTTTATAGGTTTATCTAGAATTACCTATATATTATACATATTATTAGAAAGTGGCCATGAACAGTATTTTGATTTTTTTATTAATATTTTTTTTTCTAGGTTTTTATTAGTATTATATTGTTTTATTTGTTTAACTAGGTTAGAACCCTGTGTATTACACGGGTTGAATAAATGTAATTTTATATATTAAATAATAAAAATTATATCTTTATGAACACTATATATTATACGGGTTAAATAAATGTAATTTTATATATCAAATAATAAAAAGTTATATTTTTAAAAACCATGTGTATTACACAGATTAAATAAATGTATTTTTGTATACTAAATACTAAAAACGTCATATCTTTAAAAAACCCGTGTATAATCGGGTTGAATAAATCTACCAAATAATAAAAAAATACATCCTTAAAAACCCCGTATATTACACGTGTTACATATATCTAAAAAAGAGTTATATCTTTAAAAACCATGTGTATTACACAGATTAAATAAATGTAATTTTGTATATTAAATACTAAAAACATCGTATTTTTAAGAATTCCGTGTATAGTCGGGTTGAAAAATCTACCAAATAAAAAAATTATATCCTAAATAAATGTAATTTTTTATATTAAATACTAAAAACACCGTATCTTTAAAAAAAACCCGTGTATAATTGGGTTGAAAATCTACCAAATAATAAAAAAAATATATCCTTAAAAACCTCGTGTAAAACACGAGTTGAATAAATATAAATTTGTATACCAAATAATAAAAAAAGGTTATATTTTTAATAAATTAGGATAACATTTAATATTAATTTGTTATTTATATATTTAATATAAGATAAGTAGATAAGAGAGGTATTTGTTTAAAAATATATTAAATTAACAATTTAGATTTGAGGATAATATTTAATTAAAGTATGATAAGATTTAATATTAATTTATTATTTATTTAGTTAATATCTATAATATATAATAAAATAAGATAAATATAGATTTGAGGATACCTTCAATGAATGACACGTGTCCAAAAGTTGGTTTCTTTTATTATAGTAGTTAGATTGATTTAAACATATATTTTTATATAACTTTTAAGATACGATTAAAGTACCAGTTATCAAACAAGAAATCGTAAAAATGAATATATACTGGTACCGATGCTGTTCAGTACGGTATGGTAGCGATACGATATTAATTCACCGAAAGCAAACACATTAAAAATAAATACGGATACAGATGTTATTCAATCGGTTTCGATTGAATATGGTACGATAGCGACACAATATTCATTTAAAAAATATATATCGTAATGTTGAAATAAAAAGAGGTGAACAATTGTTTTTTATTTTTTTCAATATTGTTTTTTCTAAGGTTTTATTATTTTCTTGGTTTATTACTTTAATTGATTTGAGTATATTTTGTTCTCTCATATAACTTTTAAGATACGATCATAGTACCTATTATCAAACAGGAAACAATAAAACGGAATGTATACCGGTACCGATGATGTTCGGTACAATATGGTAGCGATACAGTATTAATTTATTGAAAGCAAAAAAACTAAAAAAAATATTGGTTCCGATACAAATGTTGTTCAATTGGTTTCGATTGGGCTTGGTACAATAGCGGCAGAATATCCGTTATAAAAAAATATCATAATGTTGAAATAAAATAAACAAAAAATGCAAGCGAACCGAACCGATATCAACTGAACAACATATATAGGTACCATATCAATATGTGTTTTTTTTTGTTTTCAATCGATGTAATGCTTTCTCTTTCAATTACCATATCGAGTGCAGCTACTGTAACGAACCAAATTGATATCGACTTAATCTCCGCCGCGAAGCGCGGGGAATATCACTAGTTAAAGTTTGAAGATAATGAACAATAACATCATCAAGGGGATTAACAAATGGTATCGGGTACTGGTACCAGTACCAAATTTACCAAACCGGGTATATTTTCGGTACCGAATCGGTACCGACTTTTGACATTTTCGGTATCGGTTTGGCACCGGTTTTTACCCTCAAATACCGGTACCGTACCAATACCGACCGGTACCGAGCCATATCGTGCCAGGTATATTCGGTACCGGTACCCACTTTTAGGGATTTTTGGTAACGGTATTTTCTGTACCGGTTGGTACCGAGCTCATCAAATCCTGTAACAACGTAGCAACGCAAGTAATTGCACCGTTTAGATTACTTTTCATACACAACCCAATAAATAGTAACATCATCAAGGGGATGAGCAAATGGTATCGGGTACCGGTACTGGTAACAAATTTACCAAACCGAGTATATTTTCAGTACCGAATGGTACCGACTTTTGACATTTTTGGTATCGGTTCGGCACCGATATTCACCGGTTTTTACCCTCAAATACCATACCGTATGGTACCGAGCATTTTCGGTGCCGGTACCTAATTTCGATGATTTTTCGGATTGGTACTTTTGGTGCCGTTACCTGTACCGAGCTCATCCATTTTAAGGTGTTAGTCCCGTAATAACTAAACTGAAAACAACCGAATTTCCAACGTATAGGACGTGTGGGTCTTATTATTATATATTATATTATTTAAAATCGCTTTTTTATTTGAGTTTTGATATTCGGTATCTGCTTATCGTTGCCGACACGCGTTTCACAGACATTAGGTCCTCACCGCAACGCGCGGGCGGAAAATCAACTAGTTGGAATTCATAATATATAATAACATAGAATGTTGA
>JARYGA010003569.1:0-25423 GCA_030545235.1 Helianthus tuberosus | reverse complement strand
AAAGAAACATGTTTGTTTTGCAAGTCAGACAATTCAGCATTTAAAGCATCGTGTTTGCTTTGCAACTCAGACATATTAGCATCTAAATCAGCACATTTATCACTTAAGCTAGCATAATTATCACAATTAACGACAGTTCGTTCATCGACACATACCTGGCTTGATGAACTGCCGCCATTAGCCATAAAGGCTGAATGAAGAAAAGAAGAAGAATAAGCAGCTTGATCCACCATAATAGATCTTCTGTCATTCCTTGCTGCAGCTTCTCCTAACAATTCATCAATATCTACATCGATTCTCCCACTAGATACATCATCAGAATAATCTTCACCCGAGGTTGAGATATCCTCATCAGAACTCCTTGAATAACCAGAATTCTCTTCATCTGAAGATTCACCACCACTGGCGGAAGATTCTCTACCACTGGCGTGTTTCAAATCCTTAGCAGCTTCAGCAAAACAAGCTGCTCCTCCCTGATCACCAATTCCTAATTGCATTGACCAGTCGCAACCTTCATCTATTTGCACCACAAGAGCTTGATTGGTGTTTGATGGTCCTGCTTGATTGTTTGCAGGGACCAAGGTGCGATCGTCATTCCTGGTTTGATTCTGATTCTGTTGGTTGCCTTGACCTCTGAAAGGATTTTGGTTCCCATGTTGTGCTGGCTTTGTGCATTCATGCTTGAAATGACCACGTTCACCACAGTTAAAGCACTTGACGGATTGCTTGTCGAACCCATACTTGGTATCTTTCTTGCTTTCCAAGCTGGTTCTACCCGTCCGTTCCATGAAGTCTTTAGCTCGCCTTACAGCACTGGCGAAAGCCCATTTGATGTCCATCATATCCATCTCTTCTTTATCGATCTGCTGATAATCTTCTTGAGTTAGATTGATGTTTCCGATCTACCCTGCAATCAACCCACAATACGAGCTCACCAATGTGTTTAGTATCTCCATATGATCTTTAGCTACTTCAACGCTAACTTTGGAGAAGTTTGACGTGTCAAGCCGTACTGTCTTTGAATTTGATGGCTGTCCAGCAGATGATGTGCTTCCATAACAAGCTTGTTGTTGAACATGAAGTGGATTCCCATACAAATCAATTGCTACAGTAGATTGCCGATAGCTTTGCTGTTGTGGAGCTGGTTGTAGTGGATTTCCATACAAGTCTGTGGTTGGAGCTGGCTTTACAGGAACTTGTATCGAATTGCCATATAAATCTGTGCTTGTGACAAACGCCATTTGAAGTGGAGCGTGTGAAGTAGGTCTTGCAGAAGTGCTAGAAGTTCAATAATACATATCAGGATTTTGTCGCACTGGAACCCTTTTTGCCTTTAGGGTTTCTTCCTGATCTTTGTTCTCCAAGAGCTGACCGAAGTCATTGATGTTTGTCGTAGCCAATGTGTCATTGTATTTCAGGATTTCCAAGAAACCATTCCATTGAGGTGGTAGTGCATCGGCAAACTTTGTGACAACCTCTATTGGAGTTGTTTCTACCCCATAATTACTCAATTCAGTCAGCAAGTGAGGAAATCGACTTGTCATATCTCCCAAAGATTCATTTTCCATACAAGTGAAGCCATCAAACTCCTTCTTGAGTAAATCATGTCGTAATTGACGTGACTTTTCATTTCCTAGACCCCTTGTCTTCAATGCATCCCATAATCACTTTGACGTCTTGAAACTGACAAACTGATGACATATATCCTTGTTCAACGCCTGAGTCAGAATAGCATATGCTTTCTTTTCTAAATCATATGCCTTTTTCTCGTCTTCCGTAAGATCTGCAAATGTAGCGGCAGTTGAAGCGGCAACCTCAAGAGCTTGATCGAAATCTGTAATAAAACATAACCACAATTCTGTGTTTTGCCCAAGGACATACGTATGAAATATATCTACCCATCCAGGATATTCATTTATGTGCATCAGTTTCGGTGGGCGATTTAGACTTCCGGTCTCACTTTCGCTTAGGAGTATGCTTTGAATACTTGGAGTTTGATTTGAAACAAACGCCCATTGACCTGTCGACATTGGATTCGCTTGTGAAGATGCGGGTGCGGGAGATTCGGCCCATGATGGTGACAAACCCGTGCTTCTATACTTGCTTTCTGTATTAGATGTGGGTGCGGGATATTCGGCCCATGATGGAGATAAACCCGTACTTCTATACTTGCTTTCCGCATTAGACGGAGTACCCCACCAATTCGGATTCATTTTGATGTATGTTGATGAAAAACCTGTTTACACACTCAAACAAAACTGTTAAATATGAATTACAAGTCTTCTGTTTAAAACTGGAAGTATGAATGACGAAATTGTGAGGTGTTTTCGTCCAAATCAGAAGTGACGAAGATAGTGATTTCGTCCAAGATAACTTTTGACGAAAATAAGGTGTTTTCGTCGCTGGAAGTGTTGACGAAATTAGGGTTTTCGTCGATATCAATTGTTGACGAAGATGGATGATTTCGACGATCTCAAGGGTGACGAAAATAGGAGTTCGTCAAGATCAAGTGTTGATTTCGTCGAGGACAAGTGTGGTGATTTCGTCGATGGATGTATGGTGATTTCGTCGATTGGACAACAATGACGAAATTGAGAGATTTCGTCGCTGAGTTTTCGTTGACAAAGGTAACCAGTTAGAAAGATATTTATCAAAACCAATCAAAATCAAAATCTTATCTTCTGACAAGAAGTTGGTGACACAATTTCAACACAGCATGCTTTATCTGATTTTGAAACTTCTTTTTCTCAAAAACAAATCATCACACATGTACACAATAGTCAATACACTTGCCTTTTAATATTAATAAACATAATAACTCTTTAATTTAAACCACAATTTAGATCAAACAGATATAAAGCTCAAGAACAGTTTGAATACAATGAAGAACATTATGAATATCAAATGAACACTTGAAGATTTTTGCCAAATATTTTCACCGGAGAATATTTCTGAAACACAATTTGCTTATACTTTCAAGAAAAACCAAACGCTAAACATGCACACATGTAATGTAACAAGGTTTTCAATAAAACTATAGCAAAACAACACGATTTTGACAGATTTTATAATCTTTTTCCAGAAAATAAGATTTTTCAAACTCAAAATCAAGAACAAATCTGGACAACTTTAAAAAAAAAATCTTTCAAAACACAAGAAACACAACTTGGTTTTAACAAGGAATCGAGCCAATGCTCTGATACCAATTGTAGGTCCACCCGGAGGATCGAGTCAACCTCTATTCCTGTTTTCCGACGAACCCGAGAGTGCGGAATCCAAACGGGTAAGTTAAACCAAGTTACGAACACGCAAGACACAAAGATTCAATGATTAACACGCAATGTATTAATACTCTGAAACGTTTACAATGCAATGTTTACAAGATAACCTTATAAACTCTCTGTTGTGTGTGTGTGTTTTCTCTCTCAAAGTCTATGCAGACTGTCTCAGTGTTTTTGTCTTTTGTCTGGGTATTTATAGTAACATGTCAACGAAATCTGGCAGCCGACGAAAACAGATCGACGAACTCCAACATCATCGACGAAATCATGTGATTTCGTCACATGTTGTTTTCGTCACTTGTTGTGTGACGAACATTCAAGTGTTCATCACATGTGACTTGGGCTTGGGTTTCTTCATGTTGGGCTTGGGCCATGGGTTACACAAACAGACAATACAATCAATATGCATACTGTAACAACTCTCATTAAAAGTCATATTTATTTAATTAAATTGACCAATAGGAAACCCTAATTGAGAAACCCAAGTGATTCTGAACAAACCCTAAAATTTTCAGAACATTTAGAATCAGGATTAGGGCCCCTAAAACTAAGGGGGGTAAACCCTAGTTATAGTAATCTACAGAAAACGCTGTCAAAAATGATAATTCATGAAACGTCGACTCAGCAGGCCTATACCAGTGACAAGCCTACCCTACTCTACCTTGACACCTCAGGCGAGTCGCGACAGGAACGGCGACATCTTCCGCGACACGCGGGGGAACCCATTTTCAAGTATAAATAGAACAGTCTGTTTCATGCAATTGAGTGTTCGTTCGACGTTCAAATTCAAATTGTACGTTGAGTTATAGCATAAACAGTCCCAAAACACACACTGATCACGAAGTGCTGCCACAATTCAGGGTAATAACTCGATCGCTGCTACGATTCAATGTCCGATCGATTAAACTATCCAATGGATGTTTAAGTGCTGCCCACATTAGGGTTTATGCTTTGTCATTCGTCGTTAAATCGATGGATGTTTAAGTATCGCACTTTGTCATTCGTTGTGAAGGTTTTAATCTCGTGAGTTATCGTAAATGTTGTATTAAGTTACTAACCTAGTTTGTGTGCATGATTATTTAAACTAGGTTATTAAGGCTAATCAGTAGGCTAAGCTCTGTTCATAATTAAATCTGCAATGTGAGTCATTCTCTCTTTTTATCAAATTTGTTTATAAAAGCATGTTTATTTTCAAAGTTATAATTACGGGGATTAAGTCTTTGTAATCACCAAGTTACAGCCGGTATGTGGGGTTTTGTATACATTACTTGATAATCGTCACCATTGGGGCAGCCAATGGGGGATATGACCATAGTCACAGATCCGGTCGAGTGACAAATACCGTGGGTAGTTGGTTTGATATCAGAAACATTGTAATCGCTCTTAATACTGTAAATTATAACAAAAGAGTCGTTTTATTAAAAAGAATGATTCACTCAGTATTTCCCGCTGACAAAACCTTTTTCAAACATGTTTCAGGTGATCTGTTGTGATCCAGGAAAAGTGCCGAGAAGCACTACAAGCTTAAGGAAGTGGCTCAGTATAAAATAAGAAAACATGTTTTGTAAAATAAAGGATTTCTTCATGAAATCTCAAGATTGTAAATTACCGGGTTTTATGCCGAGTTGTGAAATAAAATAATCGGGAAATATTTCAGTTTTTAAAAGATCCTGAATAAACTTCCGCTGTTAAATAAATACCACGGGATTTTCTGTCCCGCGGCTCCTGAAACGGGTTAAACCGGGTCGGGGGCCGTGACAGAAAAAGGTGGTAGCAGAGCCACTGATCTAAGCCTATTAAGTATTTAGAAATACTTAATTTTACTAATTGCCAATTATGTGACTATGTGTTTTATTAACTGATCATTTGTTAGTTACAGTATGGGTAAACAAAAGCTGTCAAATATCTATCTTAAACTAGATAGGTCATCCAACGAGAAGGGAAGTTCATCCCAAACAAAACCTTATGTAATTCCTGAAGAAGGAATATTTGTGAGAAAGGCACATTATGAGAAACCACTTTCTCCTAATAAAAGAAGTTTGATTATTAAGAAAAGTCAGGAGGAAATAAGGAAAAACCGAGAGAAGAAGATTAAACAGGAAACCCAGGAATTAACCAGTAAAACACCTTGGGAGGACAATTTAGATGAGAAATGGGCAGATCTTTATATGCTAGCCACAGTAGCAGAAAATGCAAATCTCTAAATACTTTAACTCAAGTTTTAGCACCTTTATTTATCTACAATCCCGAAACCTTATTCAGTAAATAAATAAGTTCACAGTAAATCGTAGTATATTTTACTTGTCAGTTGTTTTATATGGTATGTAATTATTTAAGGGTTATCTATGAAATTTTGTTATTTTATTTTAACATTTGGTATGTATTTTGCATATATGCTAAACAGCATGAATGAGATATCTGAAGCTTTAGAAAATCTTAACCTCTATCCCGTTAAGATAGAAGTTTCCAAGGAATTCACCGGTTACTTCGCTGATAAAGAAGAACCCATGGAATTTCAATCCAAACCACTGGCAAAACCTAAACCCAAGAAAAGAAGCAGATTTGTGGGCTGGAGGCGTGTACGTAGGAAAAAGCCAGCAACAAGAAAGGTTACCAAAACTGAAGAACCAAAAGACAAGGGAAAAGGGGTAGAAATTGAGGAAAATGTTAATCAAGTAGAAATAGAAGCTGGGAAGAGTTTTAAGCAAACAGAAAGAGAAGTCGGAGAAAGTTCTAGACAGAAACAGAAAATGACTCCCTGGGAAGTTTTAGATCATAAACTAATAATGAGTGACCTCATCGGACCTGCCGATGGAAACCTTGAACCAGCTAATCCAAACCTTATATTTACTGAAGAAGATCTTTTCAGCTACCCACTAGAAGCTCCAATTCCAACCAATCTGGAACCTGCTATTCCAGATCCTATTGTCCAACCTCAACCACTACCAGTAGAATTAGATGAATGGTGGACAACCGATTGGCAATACCAAAATCTTTTAAACAACCCTGATACATTTTTCCCACAAGTTGACCCAGAACCTCCACTATATCCAACTATGAGCCCGGAGAATCTGGCTGAACTTCGTCTCTGGGGCGAAGAGTTAATTAATGCAGGAAATAGGATTAGGGATGTTGGAGAAAGAGTTACTTGGAAGTACGACGAAAGGGAGCGTCGTTTTTAATTAGCTGACCAGATAATGGGAGTTTGTAGGAATATTTGTTTAATAAATAATCATAAGAACCAGTATGTGTAATAACTTAAAAATAAAACGTTGTATGATAATCGTGTGTACGAGGCATAATATAATATATAGAAATGAAACTCGGGAAATCAATAATTTATGGTTATACATGTTAATGTGATTATGTGCAAACTGTTTTATTATAGTTGTATCTATACTAATTATTTATATAAAATTAATTATCAGATGGCAAACATTGGTAATGAACCAGTAAATGAAGTTAATCAGTCTGAGCAACATCCAGGAGATCAATATATGACTAGGCAAGATATCGAAAATATTGTTGCTCAAGGGATAGCCAATGCTATTCCCGCAATTGTTGCTGCTGTAAAGAATCCAATCGAACCGCAACAAATCGTTCCTAGTAAACGTATTTCTGAAGATAACTTCAGTAATAGTGTAAACGGAGGCAATGATCATGTTAATCATAATGCGGAACCACATCAAGCTCCATTTCCTAAGAAAATGAAAGCCGCAACGCCTAGTTGCACTTTCAAAGAATTCCTTGCTTGTAAACCCACTGAATTTGCAGGCAATGAAGGAGCAACTGCATCACTGCGTTGGTTAGAGAAAACCGAAGCAGTAATTGCAATAAGTAAATGTGCTAAAGATGATCAGGTCATGTACGCATCAAATCTCTTCAAGGAAGGAGCACTCGAATGGTGGAACACTGTGTTACAATCAAAAGGAAGAATAATAGCTTATGCCATAAATTGGGAAGAATTTAAGGATCTTGTAGAAAGAAAATTATGTCCCGAGTATGAAAAGGAACAAATGACAAATAAGTTCCTAAATCATCGTATGACGGGTGTAGATTGTCGCGGTTATACTTCGACATTCTTTGAATATGCTAGAGTGGTACCAACGCTGGCTTCGCCAGAACCGGTACTCATTTCTCGCTACATTTGGGGACTGATTAGTGAAATCCGCAATATCGTCAAAGCTGCGAGACCTCGCACTATTGACGATGCTGTGGAATTAGCTAACACCCTAACTGACGAACTTGTACGTACACAAGATGAAAACAAGAAGAAAGAATTGGCTCAGAAAATTTCTCAAGGATTTCATGCGGGTAACAGTAGTAATTTCAAGAGAAGAGGAACTGGGCAATTCTCAACTCCGTCATTCTGCAGGAAATGCAAGAAGAAACATTATGGAAGATGCGATATAACCTGCAATTTTTGTAAAACTGTAGGACATCGTGAAGAAAACTGCAGAAAGAAAACAATAATCTGCTATAACTGTGGAGAAAATGGACATTTCAAAACAGAATGTCCTAAATTGGGAAAACCAATAGACAACAAAACCAAGGTGACCGACGGAACTATTAAGAAGAATGCCAGGGCATTTCAGCTGACCACGCAAGAAGCAGAACTCATCCCAGATGTGATAGCGGGTACGTTCTTAGTTCACAATGTATACGCAAAAGTATTATTTGACTCTGGTGCAAACCAAAGTTTTATAAATACTTCATTCTATCAAGCTCTTAATTTACCTTTAACCAATATTAGGCAGATTTTTACAGTTGAAACGGCAGACGGAAATTCAGTTAAAATCGATAAGGTTTTGCAGGAAGAAAATATAGAACTTTTAGGACATACATTCTCTGCAAACCTATTGCCAATGAATTTAGCTGAATTTGATATTGTATTAGGAATGGATTGGTTAGTAGCCAACCATGCTAGAATCCTTTGTGATCAGAATTCCATAGAAATTCAATCACCCACCGGAGAAGTAATTAGGATTACAGGAGATAAACCACGTAAACCCATGAAGTTCATATCAGTAATGAAAGTTGCTAATTATGAACGAAAACAAGGAATAGTATATATGATTTCAGTAATCATTAGTACTAAGGGTAAAGAACTTAAGGAAATTCCTGTAGTCTCAGAATATCCGGATGTATTTCCAGAAGAGTTACCGGGATTACCCCCAGATAGGGAAGTAAAATTTAGGATTCATCTAATTCCAGGAACTACACCGATAGCCAAGGCACCTTATCGGTTAGCACCCACAGAAATGTTAGAATTGAAAAAGCAATTAGATGAATTACTAAGTAAAGGATTCATACAACCTAGTTCATCTCCTTGGGGAGCACCAGTGCTATTTGTTAAGAAAAAGGATGGTTCAATGAGAATGTGTATTGATTATAGAGAACTAAATAAGGTTACAATTAAGAATCGATACCCATTACCTAGGATTGATGATCTTTTCGATCAACTTCAAGGAGCTAGATATTTTTCTAAGATAGATTTACGCTCCGGATATCATCAATTGAAGGTACAAGAAGAAGACATACCTAAAACTGCTTTCAGAACTAGGTATGGTCATTATGAGTTTACAGTCATGCCCTTTGGGTTAACAAATGCACCTGCTGCATTCATGGACATGATGAATAGGATCTGTAAACCATATTTGGATAAATTTGTAATTGTTTTTATAGACGATATACTTATTTATTCCAAAAGTCAGACAGAGCATTGTGAACACCTTCATGCACTCTTAACTTTGTTAAGAAAAGAAAAGCTTTATGCCAAATTCTCGAAGTGTGAATTTTGGTTAAAGGAAGTGCAATTCCAAGGACACATGGTGAATCACGAAGGTATTCACGTAGATCCTGCTAAGATAGAGGCAATTACCAATTGGAAGGTTCCACAAACAGCAATGGAAATTAGAAGTTTTATAGGTTTAGCTGGGTACTATAGACGGTTTATTAAGGATTTTTCCAAGATAGCCGTACCATTAACTAAGTTAACTTGTAAAGCAGTTAAGTTTGAATGGGGATCAAAGTAAGAAGAAGCCTTTAGAATATTAAAGCAGAAATTAACAAATGCACCAATCTTAGCCTTACCAGAAGGAACTGAAGATTTTGAAGTATATTGTGATGCTTCAAAACTAGGATATGGATGTGTGCTTATGCAACGCAAAAAGGTGATTGCATATGCTTCAAGGCAATTGAAAAAGCACGAAGAAAACTATACGATTCATGATTTAGAATTAGGAGCCGTAATTTTTGCCCTTAAAATTTGGAGACATTATCTGTATGGAAGTAAATTTACTGTTTATACAGATCATAAAAGTTTAAGATATATATTTGGGCAAAAAGAGTTAAACATGAGGCAAAGGAGATGGATGGAAATTTTAAGTGACTACGACTGCGATATTCAGTATCACGAAGGAAAGGCAAATGTAGTTGCAGATGCTTTAAGTCGTAAGTATTATGAGAAACAACGACGGGTTCGTGCTCTCAGATTAAATCTACAAATAGATTTAATGGAACAATTGAAGAATGTTCAAGCTACAGCAATCAAGGATGATGCTGAAGGAATGAAAGGACGAATAAAGGAATTAGAACAAGGAGCAGATGGAATTTGGAGATTCCACAAAAATAGAATTTGGGTACCTAAGCAAGGAGACTTAAGACCTAAGATTTTAGAAGAAGCCCATAAATCTAGGTATACTATGCACCCAGGAAACAACAAGATGTACCAAGATTTAAGAAAAAACTTCTGGTGGATAGGAATGAAAAAGGATATAGCGCGATATGTTTCTAAATGTCTCACTTGTTCACAAGTTAAGGCAGAACATCAGAAACCTTCAGGGTTACTACAACAATTAGAAATGCCAGTATGGAAATGGGAACTTATAACAATGGATTTTGTTACTAAGTTACCCAAAACCAGAAAAGGTAATGATGCGATTTGGGTAATTGTGGATCGATTAACCAAATCAGCTCACTTTCTACCAATGAAAGAAACCTTTAGTATGGAAAGATTGGCAAAATTGTATGTAGATGAAGTTGTATCCTTACATGGAGTTCCACTCTCCATTGTTTCGGACAGGGATAGTCGTTTTACGTCTCATTTCTGGAAAAGCTTTCAGCAAGCTATGGGAACTCAACTCAATCTGAGTACTGCATATCATCCACAAACAGATGGACAAAGTGAAAGGACGATCCAAACTCTAGAAGACATACTCCGAGCATGTGTAATAGATTTTGGTGGAAATTGGGATGATCACTTACCATTAATTGAATTCTCCTATAACAATAGCTATCATTCAAGTATTGAAACCGCCCCATTTGAAGCACTATATGGAAGAAAGTGTAGAACTCCAGTTTGTTGGGCAGAAATAGGAGAAAGTCAATTGTCAGGTCCTGAGATAGTGCAAGAAACTACTGATAAGATTACTCAAATCAAGGAAAGACTGAAAATGGCTCGTGATCGTCAAAAGAGTTATGCAGATAATCGGCTCAAGCCACTTGAATTCCAAGTGGGAGACAAAGTATTATTAAAAGTTTCTCCTTGGAAAGGAGTAGTTAGATTCGGAAAGAAAGGAAAGCTAAGTCCAAGGTACGTAGGACCATTTTCAGTAATCCAACGTATAGGACCAGTTGCTTATCGTTTACAACTACCAGAAGAATTATCTGGAGTACATGATGTATTTCATGTATCCAATCTCAAGAAATGCTTATCAGATGAATCACTGGTAGTACCTCTTCGAGATATAGAGGTAAACGAAAAGTTGAAATTTGTTGAGAAACCTCTTCAAATTGAGGATCGAAAGATCAAGTTTCTCAAACACAAACGACTAGTTTTAGTCAAAGTCAGATGGGATTCAAAGAGAGGAGCTGAATATACTTGGGAGCTGGATTCGGAAATGAAGCGAAAGTATCCTCACTTATTCCAGTAAATCTCGAGGACGAGATTTTTATTAAGGTGAGGAGAATGTAACAACTCTAATTAAAAGTCATATTTATTAAATTAAATTGACCAATAGGAAACCCTAATTGAGAAACCCAAGTGATTCTGAACAAACCCTAAAATTTTCAGAACATTTGGAATCAGGATTAGGGCCCCTAAAACTAGGGGGGGTAAACCCTAGTTATAGTTATCTACAGAAAACGCTGTCAAAAATGATAATTCACGAAACGTCGACTCAGCAGGCCTATACCAGTGACAAGCCTACCCTACTCTACCTTGACACCTCAGGCGAGTCGCGACAGGAACGGCGACATCTTCTGCGACACGCGGGGGAACCCATTTTCAAGTATAAATAGAACAGTCTGTTTCATGCAATTGAGTGTTCGTTCGACGTTCAAATTCGAATTGTACGTTGAGTTATAGCATAAACAGTCCCAAAACACACACTGATCAGGAAGTGCTGCCACAATTCAGGGTAATAACTCGATCGCTGCTACGATTCAATGTCCGATCGATTAAACTATCCAATGGATGTTTAAGTGCTGCCCATATTAGGGTTTTTGCTTTGTCATTCGTCGTTAAATCGATGGATGTTTAAGTATCGCACTTTGTCATTCGTTGTGAAGGTTTTAATCTCGTGAGTTATCGTAAATGCTGTATTAAGTTACTAACCTAGTTTGTGTGCATGATTATTTAAACTAGGTTATCAAGGCTAATCAGTAGGCTAAGCTCTGTTCATAATTAAATCTGCAATGTGAGTCATTCTCTCTTTTTATCAAATTTGTTTATAAAAGCATGTTTATTTTCAAAGTTATAATTACGGGGATTAAGTCTTTGTAATCACCAAGTTACAGCCGGTATGTGGGGTTTTGTATACATTACTTGATAATCGTCACCATTGGGGCAGCTAATGGGGGATATGACCATAGTCACAGATCCGGTCGAGTGACAAATACCGTGGGTAGTTGGTTTGATATCAGAAACATTGTAATCGCTCTTAATACTGTAAATTATAACAAAAGAGTCGTTTTATTAAAAAGAATGATTCACTCAGTATTTCCCGCTGACAAAACCTTTTTCAAACATGTTTCAGGTGATCTGTTGTGATCCAGGAAAAGTGCCGAGAAGCACTACAAGCTTAAGGAAGTGGCTCAGTATAAAATAAGAAAACATGTTTTGTAAAATAAAGGATTTCTTCATGAAATCTCAAGATTGTAAATTACCGGGTTTTATCCCGAGTTGTGAAATAAAATAATCGGGAAATATTTCAGTTTTTAAAAGATCCTGAATAAACTTCCGCTGTTAAATAAATACCACGGGATTTTCTGTCCCGCGGCTCCTGAAACGGGTTAAACCGGGTCGGGGGCCGTGACACATACCGCACACACGCAGTAGCATTTACATGATTTGTTGCAAAGTAAATAGCATACCGAGTCAATATAGGAGGATATCTTGTCTACGGCCTTCACTTCGTAGCCGAGTCGAACCGAGCCGAGCCGTATCCACACAATATGTATCAACAACGTATAAAAAGTTATTGTCGTTTAAATATGATGGGGGGAAATGGCATGTGATTAGCATATGCACATTTTCTTGGATCTTCCTATTTTACCCCTCCTGGTAGTTCCAAGGCCCCTATTATTTACAAAAATGCCACCGCATCAATCTTAGCCACAAACCACTAAGATCTTGTGGCTGAGAATCGTTCTCACCGTTCTCACACTTTGAGGCGTTCTCTCCTGATCCTGTTCCTATATATATATACACACACACACACACACACACACACACACACACACACACACACACACACACACACACACACACACACACACACACACACACACATTGTAGTCGAATATTATATATAGAACTAGAGGGATTTCCTCACGCTACATAGCGAGAATTCAGTCGATATCAGTTCGATTTGTTATTATGTCAACACTCCCTATAGCATCCACAAAAGAAAACCCAAAAAAGGAATTGTGATATACCCAAATCGATATTTGTTTTCATCCATCGAAAACCATAAAAACGAATACTTGTTATTTTAATACTGATACAAGTACCCATGTTCGATCAGAGTTGGTTTGATTCTTCACAGGTAAAAACAAATTAACAAATATAAAACATTAAAAGAAACGAAGAGGTGGAGTGTTTGTGGGGCAAAATATAAAGATTTTACTATATCTTTAGTCTTGACGAATTTGAATTCCAATACAAAAAGGGTCGTATTATTGGCACACCTTGGGGATTAAATTGACACCATCAATACGCATCGTATAGGCCTATACGATTCGTATTGAGGTGGGTTCAAATTTCTATGTCAGCCAAAGGCTGACAATGTCCCCTTACCAAAAAGTAATACGCATCGTATAGGCCTATACGATGCGTATTAAAGGTGTTGATTTAATTTTTTAATTTTTGTAAGGTAGCTTCCTGTCACGCGGCAGCTTTCCGTCACACGAACGAAGAAGCATGTGACAACTCGTACTTTCAAGAGTCCTGTACTAGTTTCTTTTCATGCTTTGTGTTACGTCGTATTAAGTGTTTATGCTGGAATGAATCAATGGGATTGTATGTTATAAATGTGTGATTATGTGCATATCATTTGGAATGATTAAAGTGCTTGATTACTTCTGATTGATTGTATGAAATATTGTGAGGTTGTTTAATAGTTGCGAATCATCTAAACGTAAGTGTACATTAGCTTCGGGTCGCACACTACTCGTGGACCCGCAGATTCTTGTGATCTTGATTCTTGGCTCGAACACCCGTCCCTTGTGACTCGACTCACAGCCCACCCGAAGCCCATGAATTGGGTTCGGCCCACTTGTAGCGCTCACACACACATAGTTGGTGTGTGGAGTTCATAATTCCATAAACACAAAATATAACAAAACCCTAAACTCCTCCCTTCTCTCCTTTGAAACCCGACGGCAGCCTCTTCATCTCTCGAAGCCTTCTTCGCTCCAAATATTCAATCCGGTTAGTGTCTTGTTACTATCCAAATGTTTAACGATCGATACGTATAGATGTTTGATCATGTACTTATATGATGATAGTGTTAAGATTCATGTTAAGTAGGGTTTGCTTGCATGATGATTTGTGCTATGAATTGTATGCTAATAGAATTTCTGTTAATCTGATGGTTGTGTACATGTAAACCGAATGATTGATTGTGCTCGTAAAAATCGTTGCAAAGGCTATGATTTCATTGAGATAAGACGGCTTGAAGCTATGATCTATTATTGGTATTGTGTGATTTCGATTAGGGTTTAGTTGATGATTAGAGTGGCAAGATGATGAAGGATTCTTGAAATAGTTGTGCTAAATTAATCCGGTTTGAATAGGTGATTAATGGCTGTTAATGATGAATCGGTTATGATGATAGAATGATTGAAATAACTATCCTAGTTGATCCGATTTGAATGATGATCATGTGTTAATTGATTCGGTTGAATGATTCAAAGTAATGATCTAGGGTTCATGTGAATCAATGAAAATAAATTGATAATTGTTGGTTTGATCGAATAGATGTGATTTACGTAACTGGCTCCATGATTTAAGGTAATTGTAACTGATCGCACACCAGCACAATCGCACACTCTATATTTTTCGTGGGGTACAACTGTTTAATGCTCAGTGTATAACCCATTGATGCTTGGTCGCACACCTCAGCTCGCACAGTTCAGGAAGTACACACTTGAATAGCATGTTGTACAAACGGACAGTGCATGACCGCACACTATGGACAGTCGCACATTTTCACGTGGACCGCACACCATAGTGGACCGCACATTAGTTTGGGTCGTTTGATAATTTGGGCCGCACATTGAAACTGGATCACATATGTTATGTGGGCCGCACACCCTTTGAGTCGCACACTCAAGCGACGGTCGCACACTCTCCTTGTGGGCCGGAAACCATTGGGCCGCACACCTTGTGGACTCGCACACTCCAACCGGGATCGCACACTTAACAACGGGCCTAGTCTAATGGGCCGTACACCTAACTCGCACACTTGTAAACCTTTGTGGTGAATGCATGTTCCAACTGTTATGTTATACGTATTTGCCATGATCATTGCTTGTATGTAACATGTTAGAATACGTGTAGAACCATATGTGCATTACTTGAATATGAACCTGACTTGTATGGTAACCATAATAGGACGTGGTTGACCACATTAGTTCAAGTGACCATTGTTTGCCGAGCTAATCTAAGGTAAGTTCACACTTTTCTTAAAAGCATGTAATTCCCGGTGGTTTGGGAATGGGTCAAACAACAACTATCCCCCTTGGGTGGGATGCAACCTGCGTATTCTCCTTGGGTAGAATACGTACAACCCGTCCTCCTGGTGAAGGACGACAACCATTATAATACATGTCTTAAGCGTACTAGACAACAATTCTATCTAAAAGTCCCTACTCATTTTATACCGACTTAATCGCTGGGCCAATTATAACAACCCTCTTAAAATAATTCCAACACTCCTAAATATATTCTAAAATATTTATAACATCCCTATACATCCTAAAATGCACCCCGTATACGAAAACCGGTCCCTAATACCTTTATATAATTAAAAATAAAATAAAAACAAATAATTTAAGTCTGTCGCGGGGCGCGACAGACTGCTCCAAAGCTTACGCGGGGCTCGACAGCCTGGCTACGAGGCCTCACCTTGAGCTGCCACGTGGCAGCCTCGTGTCAAACCTATACCGGCGAATCAGCAAGGCTAGGGCCTACACCCCTAGCTCGCGGGGCGCGTAAGAAGCAGCCCTTGGCTTTCGCGGGGCGCGACAAATGGCCGATCAGGCCCTATAAATTGGGAGCATCGGCCTTCAGTTGCAACTTGTTCAAAATTCCCGATCTCTCTCAATTCTCTCAATATTAGAATTAATATCGGGCATAATACCCACTAAATTAGCGAAGCTCTGCCTCGTTGTAACCCTTTTAACCCCCGGTTACGTATTAGATACGTTGCCCGATTGATCTAGCGCTCCGTAACAACTGTCGAGTCTCTGCCCAACGTAGTCGTTGGAGTTCTGTCACGGGGAGGGTATAACTAATGTAAATTTGGGTTATTATACTAACGCGTGTGCATTGTTTAATTAATAGATTATAACCAGGAAATCACAGGAAAAAAATACCTAAAGTAGCAATGTGAGTAATCTCCTTTTTGTAAACTGTTTTTACAAAACCTCAATTGTTTTAATTTATATTTATCAGTGATTGAGTATTTGTATTCTACAATTATCATCGGTATGTTGGGGTTTTGTATACAAAATTTGTTACTACACTGTGAGTAGTAACATGACCATAAGTCGGGTTGACAGTACCGTGGGTGGTAATTAAAGTAGAAATATAAACAAATGTAATTGCGAGATCGCCCTCAATACTGTGACAACCGGTAGTTTACGCCCTTAATTACTTGATTAACAGGCGATTTACGCGACATTAAATAGTTTTTGCGACGCAAATTAACTTAATTAGGGCCTCAGCAAGCTTAGGAACGCCTATGCGGTTCTACAGTGCGCGTGTGACGATCTGCGGAAATACTGTTGGAAATTAAATGGTAATAAACTGAAACCGAACAAAATATTGACAACGCCGACAAATATTTAATTTTTTCGATATGTTTAGCTTCGTAGTTTAATTTTAATAACTGTAGTCGAAACCGGATCGAAAAACGGATTTAAAAACGACGAAACTACGCAATTTACGCGATTTTAACGAGACCGACAAACGTACGCGATTAATAACTAATACCGACACTATTTTATATATCTTTAAATCAAAAATAATGTTTTACGATGTTACGAAGTGTTCGGGTTGCAAAAACGGGCCTTCTAGTGCGATCGGGCCACTCGAAACGCAGGGACTGGGCTTGTAGGCCTTGGGCCCAAGCCCACTAATCAAGAATCCAAGTCTATAAAGGGAGCTTACCCCTTAACCTTGTTTCATTTGTGCAGAACTAGCAAACAAACACACACACACACACACACACCTGATCCCTCACTCTCTCCCTCGTTCTCACTCTTCCGGCGACACACCGGCGGAGCCGGTAGCGGTTCACGGCGGCGCCGCCGCAAGCTGCGGCAGTGGAGTTTCCCGGCGAGCCTTTTCCAGCGTGTACCCCCTCCCCTGCTCATCTCCAACCAGCCCCTACCCCTTTTTTTTGTTCGATCTGGCTAATCGGAGCACCACCACCGTCCGGTGGTGGTGCGGCGGCTACAAACGAAGAGAAAGATAGAGAGAGAGAACCGGGCGATGGCGGAGCACAGCAGCAGCGGCAGCGGTGGTAGGCAACTCTGTCCGGCGGTCGGAGACTCGACCCGGTGGTCGGAGACCCGGTCCGGCGGTCGGCGTCAAGGACCAGCGGTCCTTGTCTTTATCATACCGGCTTCGACGGTACCCCACCCCCCTTCTCGGTTTACTTCCTTCTTTTTCTTTTAGTTTACTGATGATGAAAATGATGATGCTTGATGATGATGAATAGTGGATTTGGTTATGTTGGCTCGTTTATGTCAGGGTCGGCTCAGATTAGATGACGGCTCGGGTCACGTCCCGTGGTTCAAGATTCAGAAAACTGTGGTTAATCGGTCAGCTTTGTTCGGGTCAACGGGTCAAATGCGGTCAAAGTCAGATTCGGGTGCGGGTCAAAGGAGTCAACACGGACAACTTCAGTTTTGGCTCGGTTAACTCGTGTCAAACCAGGTTAACTCAGTTAACTCGGTTAACACCGTTAACCCGGTTGACTCGGTCAACTCACCGAGTCAACTCAGTCAACTCGGGTCAACGGGTCAGATCTGTTGCGGTTCGGGTCAGGATATGAAACGGTTCGGTCGACTCGGTCAACCCGAGTCAACTCGGTTAACCGAGTTAACTCAGTCAACTCAGCGAGTCAACTCAACCGGTCAACTCAGTTGACCTGGTCAACTCAGTCCACGTTTCGATGTCTCGACAAGAGATTTGGTAATTAATAACGATACGTTCATAGTTTATGTTTAATGGTTGTTTTACTTACGCTAAATCGAGCTCCCGAACCGACCAAACAACTGAATTATTAGTTGATATATACTTTGATTTAATTATTATTTCGTTTACATAAATTAGCAATGCATTAATATTATTGATTTGGCGATTGAATTTTGAAAATATAACGACACTTTAGTTGTCGGGCCGTCCAAAAACAGAGGAAACTCTGCCCGTTTTTCGAGAAAATCCGTAAAATAAAACTAGTTTTATTATAAAACTTAACTATCAAATGAATACATACACAAATGTATTTATTTTCGACGACACTTTATAACGTACAATAAACTACGATAACACAGATTATTTTTATAAATATGGTTTCTATATTTATTTCGAATATACAACAATACGAATCCTTTTTATAAAATAAATAAATTATATATAGTTGTTTCAACATCAAATAACCTGACTTCCTTTAGTGAAAATAAATAGTTTATATATTTATTTCAAACGACAACACTTTACGACTTTCGAAAGCAACGATTCGGAAACTATTTACAACGAATAAATATAATCATTATATTTATTCTAAGTTTTAAAATCTCGACAATTCCTTAATAAAAATAAATATAATTTTTATATTTATTCCGAATATCAAACAATATAGTTGCGTTTCATAAAATAAATATGGTTTATATATTTATTTCAAGTATCAAACATAACGAACTCTTTTATAAAAATAAATACAATTATATATTTATTTCAAACGCCAGACGGCACATTATATATATATATATATATAGACACATCAACGCACAAGGTTGTTATATGTTATTTTCATATAAACTTTCGTACATACACGTACGACATCTCGAGACGAATAACGTGCTTTTATCGATATATTTATATATTCGAATTTCTCGAAAACTAAGTACTTTCTAGACTTAGTAAACTATTAACGACATTAAGCGAAACTAAACGAGTATAACTTAATCATTTTCGTTAAGTAAACAACTTACGTCGAATCGTTCAGTTAACGATTCGGTAGAGCTCGATGACACGTAGTTTAGATTACTGCGTTTATTTAGAAACTTATAAGACATTCCGTGTTAGGAATATTGTAGAATGGACGCTAGCGAGCCACGTCTTGGAAACGACATCACGAAGTCGTATTTAGGTAACTTTGCACATGGAAATCCACGTGAGTTCATAACCCCACCTTTTACGGTTTTACATTTTTATAAATGTTTTCGGGATGGAAAGACATGCACGTTTTGTAGAAACATACAAAGTTTTCGATAAACAAAGATTGCATATTTTTAGACAAGCACGTCTTGCAAGAACATACAAGGTTTTTGAATGAACAAAAACTATATATTTCTAAACCATGTTACAACACGTTTTAATTTACAGAAATGATTGTGATTTTCATTGAACTCAAATGGTTTACGAAAAACTTATGCAAAACATACCGGTTTTTACAAGAACATGAACAGTACGAAACATGCATGAGCTATAGATACTAGTGACGGGGTTGGTCCTAGTTACAAAGGGGACTGTTTAGTCCTGTACAAGAACAACGGAGACTGTGTGTCCCAAATACAACAACCTAAACTTGCATGCACCTAAGGCCTTCATCTTAAGGACTGACGAGTCCAACATACAGACTCATGCAGGCATGTTTGTCATTGTCATGCGTAGACATTGACAGCCATTCAAGTGTTACAAACACGAAACTTTACAGATACAAGGTTATACAAATATAGCGCTTTACACATACCAGGTTTCAAAAATACAAAGTTTTCATTTAACATGCCAAAGAAAATGATTTTTATTCGTTTTCTCAACAATATTATAAAAACCGGTTATTCAAAAAGATTTATTTAAAAATCTTTTCCAAAACAAACTATGAACTCGCTTAACTTTATGTTGATTTTTCGCATGTTTCTTTCTCAGGTTACATTTCAAAACTATGGCACGGTTGGAATAGGAGAACCATTGGAGATTCGAGTACTTAGTGGGCGTTCGTTTCCTAGAAGTCTTAGCTTATTTGCTTCCGCTATGCAATGAAGATACCGGTCCAGTCACGCCAATGCTCTGATATTTTGGGGTGTGACAGATTGGTACCAGAGCCAGGTTACAGCGAATTAGGTTTCTGTAGAGATACCTAGGCTCTAACCCCACTTTTCTCTGGGACTTAGACTATTGAGACTTTGAACACATACATAATGGCTAAGGCTCAAATATGGTCTCCAACCGTTGCCGAAAAACAAACAGTCAAAATTTTGTTTTCAAACATACTCTAAAGTTGTGTTTTACACACGGTACACAAAACAGTTGCACACAGTAAACAAAACTCTGAGAGTTTAGGAAACATGCATTTAGGACCTTCAGAAACTTGTGTCGAAGTTCATAAAAGGTCATCACGTAGGAACCACGTTTATTAACTCGGACAAACGCCATTATTATGTCGTCCAGGCTATTTTAATTAACCGAGCAGGTAACCTACGCAAAACGAAGCACGGGCGTGCAAGATTTCACGAAACTCAATCTATACAACAACGGAGGTTGAAGTACGTCGCATACGACCTTCGAGGCAAGGTCTTTGAGAAGACACGATGGAACATTTCAGCGACGATGCTAGTTTCCGTCAGCAGGAAAACTACCGACCAGGATACGACAACTTATCACGCGATCCTGCAACGACACGAGTCACACCAAGGAGAAGACGTATGTCTCTGCATCCCCCTATTTCAGTTAACGACGAATACGCTATGTTCGACATTCCATGGTAATGTCACCTAACAACCGGTCATCAAACCCCAAGTAAAGTCCTTAAATTTCTTTTATTGAAAATTCCGACTTTTTCATCTAGTGAGTAGATTTTCACATCTCTACACCTCTTAATGGTCATTGTATCACGATCATTTCTTTCATTATAGTGAACACTTATTGCTTCATTTCTTGAAAATTTATATGTTACGCATGCATCTTTTGTTACGCATATGGTTTCGTTTCGAATAAGCGTTTCATCAAGGTTCAAATATTGTTTCACTAAACCTAATTATTGTGATTCGAATGACTCGCATTATTGTAATTGTTGGCTCCTTTGCTATCAAGTCAACACATTTTCTTGAAATTTCTATTCTTTTCAAGTTACGTACATGGTTTTTTTGTTGTGACCATGCCGAAAGATTCTTGTCGATACATGTATTTATTTTCGGCTTGCGCCAAAACGAAGTTCAATTTCTTGAACTTTTTCATTACACGTATTCAATTCAAGACACCATATGATGTATTGGAAACATCATATTCAGATTCGTTTTAACGAGCGCTTCCTTTGTTCCGAGTTGTAGTAGACTTGTTTGGTCTACGACTCTAATAAGTCGTTTGTTGATTTCGACACCTCGTGGTGGTGTTTTCACTAAATTGAAGCTTGCGCTAATCTCGTTTACACATCTTATTCATGGATTTAAATATTTATTCATTGATTTGTTTTTAAACCCGCTTTGATTTATCATATCACAGCAGTCTTAACACAATCGTGTGTTAAGGCGAAGGTGCACAAATTCACATTTTATTCCGGTGTACCTCCTAACGGTTCTTTCAACATCGATCGAATGTTTTGCGATATTCATTGCTTATTCGTCTTCGATCGAAAACATTATTTCTTTGATGTTCCATATTCAATTGAAAATCCTGTGATGTCATTTGAAACAAACTTTCAGATTCACTTTATTGCACTTTCATTTGATTTCAAACACGGTGAAATTGTTTGATCACCGCTATTATTGAATTATTTAAATCACTACGACACCTTGTGGTGTCAGTACAAACTTGTAGCTTGGGCTAATCATGATTGAGCGTTTCATGCAAAACACAGGTGATACTTGTTCGATCACCGCCTTATTTGAATTGTTTCATTCACTACGACACCTTACGGCTTCGGTATAACTTGCAGCTTGTGTTGATCACGATCCAGTATTTCGTGTAAACTATTACATTTGAGCTTGTTGATTCTAAGTACATCTAGTGGATGTTATTGCTTCTAGAATTCATTTACATATTGTGAACGTTCATATGGAATTCGATTGGTCGAAGTTCCTGTTCTTTGTTGGATCCCTGTTAACTTAGTCAGACTAGTGACCGTATCTATACGTCCTCTTTCCTTTGACATCAATTTCTAAAACATATTCCTGTTAACCGTTGGGTTCTTATTGTTGAGGTATGTCCTTGAATTCACATAATTTGAATGAGTCTTGATTTGATTTCGTGGTCATTCACTTTGAAATTATTCGTATTTACCTACGCATAACATAACTCTAAAGAGTTAACATAGCCTAAATTTCGAGGACGAAATTTTATTAACAGGGGGAGAATGTGACAACCGGTAGTTTACGCCCTTAATTACGTGATTAACAGGTGATTTACGCGACATTAAATAGTGTTTATGACGCAAATTAACTTAATTAGGGCCTCAGCAAGCTTAGGAACGCCTATGCGGTTCTACAGTGCGCGTGTGACGATCTGCGGAGATACTGTTGGAAATTAAACGGTAATAAACTGAAACCGAACAAAATACTGACAACGCCGACAAATATTTAATTTTTACGATATGTTTAGCTTCGTAGTTTAACTTTAATAACTGTAGTCGAAACCGGATCGAAAAACGGATTTAAAAACCACGAAACTACGCAATTTACGCAATTTTAACGAGACCGACAAACGTACGTGATTAATAACTAATACCGACACTATTTTATATATCTTTAAATCAAAAATCATGTTTTACGACGTTACGAAGTGTTCGGGTTGCAAAAACAGGCCTTCTAGCGCGATCGTGCCACTCAAAACGCAGGGACTGGGCTTGTGGGCCTTGGGCCCAAGCCCTAGCCCACTAATCAAGAATCCAAGTCTATAAAGGGAGCTTACCCCTTAACCTTGTTTCATTTGTGCAGAACTAGCAAACAAACACACACACACACCTGATCCCTCACTCTCTCCCTCGTTCTCACTCTTCCGGCGACACACCGGCGGAGCCGGTGGCGGTTCACGGCGGCGGCGGTGGTGTTTTCCGGCGAGCCTTTTCCAGCGTGTACCCCCTCCCCTGATCATCTCCAACCATCCCCTACCCCTTTTTTTTGTTCGATCTGGCTAATCGGAGCACCACCACCACCGTCCGGTGGTGGTGCGGCGGCTACAAACAAAGAGAGAGAGAGAGAACCGGGCGACGGCGGAGCACAACAGCAGCGGCAGCGGTGGTAGGCAACTCGGTCCGGTGGTCGGAGACTCGACCCGGTGGTCGGAGACCCGGTCCGGCGGTCGGCGACAAGGACCGGTGGTCCTTGTCTTTATCCGACAGGCTTCGACGGTACCCCCCCTTCTCGGTTTACTTCCTTCGTTTTCTTTTAGTTTACTGATGATGAAGATGATGTTGCTTGATGCTGATGAACGGTGCATTTGGTTATGTTGGCTCGTTTATGTCAGGGTCGGCTCAGATTAGATGACGGCTTGGGTCACGTCCCGTGGTTCAAGATTCAGACAACAGTTGTTAATCGGTCAGCTTTGTTCGGGTCAACGGGTCAAATGCGGTCAAAGTCAGATTCGGGTGCGGGTCAAAGGAGTCAACACGGACAACTTCAGTTTTGGCTCGGTTAACTCGTGTCAAACCCGGTTAACTCAGTTAACACCGTTAACCCGGTTGACTCGGTCAACTCACCGAGTCAACTCGGGTCAACGGTTCAGATCTGTTGTCGTTCGGGTCAGGATATGAAACGGTTCGGTCGACTCGGCCAACCCAAGTCAACTCGGTTAACCGAGTCAACTCAGTCAACTCAGCGAGTCCACTCAACCGGTCAACTCAGTTGACCCGGTCAACTCAGTCCACGTTTCGACGTTTCGACAAGAGATTTGGTAATTAATAACGATACGTTCATAGTTTATGTTTAATGGTTGTTTTACTTACGCTAAATCGAGCTCCCGAACCGACCAAACAACTGAATTATTAGTTGATATTTACTTTGATTTAATTATTATTTCGTTTACATAAATTAGCAATGCATTAATATTATTGATTTGGCGATTGAATTTTGAAAATACAACGACACTTTAGTTGTCGGGGCCGTCCAAAAACAGAGGAAACTCTGCCCGTTTTTCAAGAAAATCCGTAAAATAATACTAGTTTTATTATAAAACGAAACTATCAAATGAATACATACACAAATGTATTTTACTTTCGACGACACTTTATAAATATGGTTTCTATATTTATTTCGAATATACAACAATACGAATCCTTTTTATAAAATAAATAAATTATATATAGGTGTTTCAACATCAAATAACCCGACTTCCTTTTAGTGAAAATAAATAGTTTATATATTTATTTCAAACGACAACACTTTACGACTTTCGAAAGCAACGATTCGGACACTATTTACAACGAATAAATATAATCATTATATTTATTCTAAGTTTTGAAATCTCGACAATTCCTTAATAAAAATAAATATAATTTATATACTTATTCCGAATATCAAACAATATAGTTTCGTTTCATAAAATAAATATGGTTTATATATGTATTTCAAGTATCAAACATAACGAACTCTTTTATAAAAATAAATACAATTTTATATTTATTTCAAACGCCAGACGGCACATTATATATATATATATATACATCAACGCACAAGGTTGTTATATGTTATTTTCATATAAACTTCTGTACATACACGTAACCTGCTTTTATCGATATATTTATATATTCGAATTTCTCGAAAACTCTGCACTTTCTAGACTTAGTAAACTATTAACGACATTAAGCGAAACTAAACGAGTATAACTTAATCATTTTCGTTAAGTTAACAACTTACGTCGAATAGTTCAGTTAACGATTCGGTAGAGCTCGATGACACGTAGTTTAGATTACTGCGTTTATTTAGAAACTTATAAGACATTCCGTGTTAGGAATATTGTAGAATGCACGCTAGCGAGCCACGTCTTGGAAACGACATCACGAAGTCGTATTTAGCTAGCTTTGCACATGGAAATCCAGGTGAGTTCATAACCCCACCTTTTACGGTTTTACATTTTTATAAATGTTTTCGGGGTGGAAAGACATGCACGTTTTGTAGAAACATACAAAGTTTTAGATAAACAAAGATTGCATATTTTTAGACAAGCACGTCTTGCAAGAACATACGAGGTTTTT